>CATKHJ010445894.1:0-14269 GCA_949750685.1 Vernicia montana | reverse complement strand
AATTAATTTACCCAAATAATAATAATACCTATTATAACTTATAATATTTACTTTAATTTATAATTCAAATAATAAATCAATTTTACTAATTAATTTACTTAAACTTTAATACTAATATTAAAATCAACATTTTCTTAATCTCTAAATAATAAGCCATTATAAATCAAATTATAATTTATAATCTTATATATATTACAATTTCATAAAATTTCAATTATACCAAACATTTTATTACTTTTCATATTCACCATAATAAAATATAATAAAATATTATATTTTCTACAATAATAATGGTAATTCAAATTACCATTAAATACAATTACAGTAAATCGAATTAAATATTTATATTTTCATGTGAGAATAATATTTTCAAAAAAATAACTAAAAATCAGGGTATTACACTAACTTTCCAGAAAGCTCATTAGTCATCGACAACAATTCCACTACACACCTTGCATAACCGTCAGCCAATGCCCATGTGCAAACCTGTGGACCTGCTACCAATCACATCCTCTTTCATGGCAACTTAGTAGGTAGCAACATGCCATGAGAACATACACAACTTCTTACAGAGAAAGCTCATCATCTCCCATATCATGGAAGACATTATTAGCGGCGTCTTTAAACTTGGAGCTACTAGCCGAACTAACTCCACCATTTTGGCAATTTTTCTTCACGTGCCCAGATTGTCCATACCCTCAACATGTAACATATTTCTTCGTGGAGTTCTTCTTCTTCTTCCAATCACTGTTCACTACCAGTGTTGAATTTTCAGTAGAATTGTCACCTTCATCATTTAGCCTTCTTTCTTCAGAAATTAACTTGCTAACAACTTCTGAGAAATTCACATTATCCTTCCCATACATTAAAATGGGTTGCATGTGTTTGTAGAAAGGTGGAAGAGACCAGATGAGTCGCAAAGCTTTATCTTCATCATCAATTTTCACTCCAATAGATTCCAACTCAGAAACAATCCCATTCAGAACACTCAGATGGTCTGAAATTTTTGTACCTTCTTCCATCTGTAATTTATGAAACCGCTCTTTCAAATACAACCTATTTGAAAGATTCTTGGTCTAATACAATTCCATCAGCTTATTCCACAGTTCTTTTGTAGTAGATAATCCAATTACATTGGCAAGAACATTTTTAGCTAGACAAAGACGTATTTGACTTGCAGCTTTCATATCTAACTCTTCCCATTCTTTATCAGTCATTTTGGATTTTATCAAGTCATTACTTTCAACGGATTTATCTGAGTCTTTTTCGCTGGACACAGGGGTCAGTCTCTCCTTCAAAGCCTTATGTAATCCAGATTGGATTAACACATCCTTAACTTGTACTTGCCACAAGCCAAAATTAATTCTCTCATCAAACTTCTCAATATCAACTCTGATGTCTGACATTTTTCTTGTACAATACAAACAAACAGTTAACGTACACATAACCGAAACTCTGATACCACTTGTTGGGAAATTTGAATTTATTCAATCCAATTTCCTTCAAATCACAATTATGCAAGAATATCAAAAGAAATAATGGAAGAATGATAACATAAGAAATTTACGTGGAAATTCCCAAAAAAGGAGAAAAATCACGGCTTTGTCAAAGACAACCAAAGAAAAATATTCACTATGTGAAAATTGTTACAACCACATATACTCACAGTATTTTTCTCACACCTAAAAATCTCAAATACACCCAAGAGAATTTTTCTCAAACTTTCTAAACTCTCTAAATATAAGGAATTTTACTTCTTCTTATGCTATATTTTTTACCTTCCTCTCAATGCCTTTTATAGGCATCCATCAACCAATTTGGTCCAAATTGGTTGGCCTAATTGCTACCAAATTTCCATTAAATAATTTAGTTCAAATTGGTTACCACCAACCAATTTAGTCCAAATTGGTTGCCACCAAATTTTTGACTCCTTTTATTTTTAATCATTTATTCCTAACATCAAGAGGGCAGCGCCCCCTAAAAAAAAATAGATTTTCAGGCATAATACTACGAGGAGACTAACACTTTTTTGATCCTGACCGAACTTTTTGTACCAGACAGCACTTTCCTAAAACTGACCAAATTTTTTTCAAAATTGACTGCCAAATTGTCCGATAATTAATTTCGGATCCACCATCACAGACCGGTAATTTTTCATACTTTAGAATACCCCAAAAATTAACCTGAAAGCTCAGAAAATTGACCCGGAGGACTGAAAGACTCGAAAATCAAGCTACCACGCAGACGTCCGCGAGGCAGGCTTACAGATCCGCAGCCCACCTGCCCGGCTGGGCGAGGCATCCTGGCGGCCATCTGCTAAAGACGGATGGGGACGTGCTAAACTCCCTACGGCCGTCGCGCCCAATATGACATGTCCGCACTGACGTGCCTGTCACGCGTCGTACTGACATGTGTTAGTTGTGTCAGTACGACGCGTCAACGACCGCTGGATGGGCCGGCAGATCTACAGGCCTGTTTGGCAGCCGTCCGCGAGTTTCTGACATGGATCCGCAGCTTGTCCTGGTGGCTGGTCCCCTGTGGGCGAAAATTCCTATTTTGCCCCTGTTCCAGCCTACTTTTTTAGCCATTTTTGGTCTTTTCCCCCACCTTCATTTTCCTATAAATACCCCCTCCATTTCTTATTTCAAAACACACCAAGAGTTAGTATTGAATTTTCTACTAGTCTCTCTCTCTCTAATTAATTAAACTCTCTTTGATTTTAATTAATTAATTCTCATTTACTCTCCACTAAAATTGGTTAATTAATCATTTTAATTAATTAAGAATTGAGTAATCAATCATTTTGAATCAATCTCCTTTAATGTTAATTTAATCTAATTCACCTCTCCGAAATGGAACTCCGATCCAGTAAAATCATCCACCCTTCACATATTCCTAAAAAGAATGTATAATCTCTTACCCTCATTAAAATTCCAAATCAAATCAACCCAATCAATCTAATCAATCTCAAAACCTCTTCACCTCACCGTGAAATGAACTATGTGGGTTTTGATCCCCATCCAATGGGGTATGTAGGCACGCTTGAAATTTAACTCAAAGTCTCAAATCTAAATTCCAATTAAATCCCTTCCCCTTTTAATTTGTGCTCTCTTGTAAATTTTAATTATTGTAATTAGTTAATTATTATTAAGGAGCGATTTTGTGGTTCTCCTAGAATCCATAAAGACTAGAGAGAACAATCTCCTTAGCTTGTAAATATTTTCAATTACTTGCTCTTTACTTTTTTCCATGCATTCATAATTATGCCATGTTCATGCACTTAAAATTGCAATTAACACTTGTTATCCATAAAATCAATTTTCAAGTCAAATCAAACTTAGGAGCTAAATTGAGATTATTTTAAAACCAAAAACCTAGTTCCCGAGCTCAACCTAGTTCGAAGACTAGTGACTTTTATCATTGGGTAAATTAATCAAAAATTAATGAATTGGAGTCAAATTGGGTTTTTTCTTAATTTTTCTATTTAAATAAATTAGGGTGACGACTCCCGAACCCTTTTCAAAAAATCAAATCAATCTTTCCAAACGATAGTCGTTCCAATCGTGAGCACCGAAACTCGTACCTAAACTCTCTTAAAAATTGCTCGCCTTTTCTTAAGGTATTTTTTCTGAGCGAGAGGAGGGGCATTCGGGCGAGGCCTCACAGTTGGCGACTCCACTGGGGACTAGTTGCCAACATTTTTCAATAAAAGGAAAGCAAAAATAAGAGGATTACTATTTGGTTAGGATTTTTTCCAAAATAATCTTCATTTGGCACTTAAGTTTAATTTGACTTTCATACATCATTTTGCATATAAAAGGCTCTTTGCCTAACCCTAGACTTAGGAAAATTTTTGGATGGTGAGTAGCATTGGCTTCACAACTCTCTTTGAGTATATTGGGAGATAGCGAAACCATTCCATCTCGCGACGAATCCCCGATCATTTCGGTGGTGTAACGAGCAATCCGTACTGTTGGACCCATGCGAGTCTCTTTGACTCATATGTGGTTAGGTATATTGATGTTCTAGTGGGACGGGGACCCTTAAACCAAACCACCCTTCACCCTTGTGCATATAGTTGCCTTAGTCTTTGACCCTAAATTCCATAAACCGTAATAATCAAGACTTTTATATATATCCATGAAACATTTTTTACATGCATACATAGCATAAGAAACTCGAGAATATAGTCTCATCACCTTGTAAACCAAAACCGGTGGTCCATCACCCAAAAAAATAACTAACTAATAAACCCGGTAAAGGGAATCCTTTTCTCGATATACCATTGCTTCTGTTTATCCTTTCTTCAGTGTAAATTCCTACCCTTTCTTTTTCTTTTCTTGTGAAGGTACCAATGGCCAACACCTTCGATCAAGATGTTATGAGCGCCTTTTTTGCTAGCCTCCTCAAGAAACAAGAAGAAACTTTCACCACCGCACTCAAAACTCAAGCCGACTCATTTGCTAATGCTCTCAGTACCCAGTCCACCAATTTCACTAACACCCTCAACACCCAGCACCAGTCCATCCTCAACCAGGTCAAGGAAATGACCAATGCCACCACCGCTCCTGCTCGTACAGAGCCCACTTCCACCCAAGCCGGTACAAGCCATGCTCCTACTTTCATTCCTCCCATTATCGATTTGACTGATAAAGGGAAGGCTCTTGACACCCCTACTTTTCCTGCTTTAGACTTAAATGCCACTGCCCCCTCCCCCACTGTGAATCTTTTTCAAAGTGGAGACTTCTCTAGCTTTCCCAAAGCTAAGAAATTGATGGAAAAATTCGAGGCTATGGAGAGAATTCTCAAAAACATCAAAAAGCACGAGGACATGATAGATGTTGACTCCCTAGCACTCTTTCCAAATGCCCGGGTTCCGCCTAAATTTAAGATGCCGGTCATGGATAAATTTAATAGCACCACGTGTCCCAAAACTCATCTGAAGATGTACATAGGCGCCATGAGACCTTTCGGAGTGGATGATGAGCTCATTGCTCAGTTATTCCAAAAGTCTTTGACTGGGGCTGCTGTCAAGTGGTTGTTAGATCTCAACTAGAATCATAAGAAAAGTTGGGATGACATATGCACCGCATTTGTGAAACAGTACCACTATAACATTGAGGTGGATGTCACCCGCCGGGAACTGAAAACCACCAAAAAAATATCAGGAGAGTCCTTCACCGCGTTCCTTACAAAGTGGAGGTCCAAAGCAGCACAAATGGTGAACTGCCCATTTGAAGAAGAGCAAATTGACATCATTGTCAAAAATCTCCTCCCCCAATACCAGGCTCATCTACAAACTCAGTATCTCCTAGACTTCAGGGCTTTCATCGCCACTGCTACCAAGATCGAGGATTTGATCTAATCGGGATGAATGAAAGATGAATTTTCTGGTTCGAGATATCACAAGAACAATAATTACACCACCAACTCCACCACCCAAAAAGGAGGTTAGAGTCAATGAGAGTCAATGAGGACTTTCTCCGAGCTAGGCATGCCCCTCAGTGTTGTTTATAAGAAAGCCCTAGAGGCTCATCTGGTTAAGCCCCTAGAACCACGAGCTCCTCCAAACCCCTTGTCCAAAGGATACAATGCTAATGAGCATTGTGATTATCACTAAGAAATGGGGCATAAACCGACACATGTAAGGCTCTAAGACACAGAATTCAGGACCTCATCGACAACAGAGACATCATTACCCCCAAGCCAAAGCCGAATATTGCCACCAGTCCTTTTCTAAACCATTGAGCTCATCCAACCATCGCAAGCTCCACCCAATAATTGGTACTTTGAGAAGGGTGTCGGTCCTGCTGTATCCAAGTCCTCTGAGTCTATGTCCGAGTCCTTTGAGTCTATTGAGTTTATGTTTGAGTCATCTGAGTCCATGGTCGAGTCCCCTGAGTCCATCTGAGGCTTTTGAGTTTTCTTTTGAATTCAAGTCTATCGAGTCTTGCTTTTTCTGAGTCTGTATTCCGCCTTCCAGGCTTATCCTTTAATGTAACCCATGATGGTGGGACTTTTATCAGCAATGAAAAGTTTAAACCTTTTGTTTTGCTTTACTTCTTCTAATTCATCATTGAATAGGACATCTGAAAAAGAAAATGAAATAAATAAAATAAATAAAATGAAAATGAAAAAGGCAAAGAATCAATTAATTAAGCATAGAGGAAAAATAAAAAGTCGCATACATTGTATCTGCATATCATGATAGTAGGCATTAATCGAAGGGCTCATCGTTTCTTGGACTGTTTTGCGTCGAACCCAAGGACATGGTAGACCCAAGCATCGCTGTTGATAAGATTTCGGCCTACACACACATGAAGCCTGTTAAGTAGAAGCTGCAAAAAAAAGAAAGCAGAGTGGATCAGAGGGTGTCATGACCAGCTGAATGCCATCGATGAAAAGAGAATGGATGCTTTGTTACCCACAGAAGCTAGCCAGACACTTCAACAAAAGGTAAAAGACAGAGGTTTGCAAGAAGGGAATCTTGTCTTGAAAGAGATTTGAGCTCCTGTGCACAATCCAAGAGAAAAGTTCAGACCAAACTGGGTTGGGCCGTAGTGCTCAAGAAGATCCTATCCGGCGGAGGCGCCATCCTCATGGACATAGACGAGAACCAATTCACCAACCCTTGCAACCTAGATCAGTTGAAGAGATACTTTGTCTGAAATCGATGTTTTTATTTAGTTTCTGTTCTTCAAATGCATCTATAATCAGAACTACGTGGACCTGATTCTTCCTAAAAGAAAATGAATGATAGAAAAATGATGTAAGGGATATGTAGGCAGCCCGACTCCGGTGCAGTCCAAATCATAGTATAAAAATATTTTTTTTCACATGACAAAACATCTCATTCTCATTTTCTCTGTGCTTAAATGCATCATTCACTTGGTTTTTTGCCAAAAAAAAAATAATAAAATAAAATGATCGCTAAGCTGAAAACCCAAAAAGGTGGCTTAGGAAAAAATTAGAGCTAACAAAAAAATACTGAAAAGTACTCGCTAAGTTGAAAACCTAAAAAGGCGGCTGAGGCAAAAATTTAGAGCAAAAATAAAAAATGTCTTATACAATGATGATCAAATTTTGCAAAATACAATCCATCACCCTAACAAAAGGATAGCCTTTCTGATATCATCTATAGCATATCCCGTATTGTGTAGTCATATCAGCTTGCAAGCATATGCAGACACAGGAAACCCGTAACAAATCCTAAGCAACTACAAGATAAAAACAAGTGTCATCATCATGTCTGAAGTCATAGTTTAGCCAATCTTCCTCCTCCTCCTAGGGTGAACATCCTTTATGCTTTTGTCAGAATCAGAGTCCACCATAATTTTCTCAATGGTCACATCCCTCCTCCTAATCTCTGTAGCTCCCTTTGCTGCAGCAGTAGAAGTACTAGCAGAGCTAGAACTGCTCCTCACAGTCATATCAAAAAGTCTACCCGAATGTCAGCAGCTCTAAAACTACTCCCAGAAATCCCCCTCTGTATAGTAGTAGTTTGGGAACTAGTCCCAGCCACAGCAGCTGAAATCCTCACTTGAACCCTGGAAACAACAGTCCTCCTCTTTGTACTGGTTGCAGTTACCCTCCTCTAAACCACCATTGTAATGTCACCCTGTCTCCTTACTGCATTCACAATCTTCTTTGTCACTACCACTGCAATCTGAGTTACCAATGTAACATGTAGTGTCAAACCCTCAGTGGCTCCTCGAGTCTCCTCTGAAGGTCTAGTCACTCTCTTTGTCTCTCTTGTAACAATCTCCCCTTCCTCTGTAGTGTCATCCTCAATCTCCCTCAGCAGAATAGCCTGACGCTCTCTCTCAACTGGCCAAACAACCTCAAGCCAAAACAGCCCTAGCCACAGTATGGCTCTGCCCCATCTAAAGTGCCAAACGCACTACTACAGCATCATCCCAACTAGTAGAACTGAAAAATGGATACCCAGCTATCAAACAGAAAACCAAAGCCCTTACCTTAAGCCTCTGTCTCCTCAAGTCTCTAGAGTCACTGGGGTATTGAAACTCCTCGATCACAATGGTCAAATTCACCCAACTATCAACGACCATTTGGCTAGGAATATCCTGGGGGCAGGTTACTCCTGAAAAGTCTAAAAATGCCCAACTTTAAACTCTGGCACCACTAGGACTGCCTTTGGATCACAACTGAGTATAGTGTTGAACTCTTTGAAAGTGGGGCACAACTCCTCCATGGCAACACCAAAACAAAAACACGGGCCACCGGATCCCAAAACCTAAAGTAAGCCCTCAGAAAATCCCAGTCGACCCATACTCCTCATAAAGTCACCATCGATACAATACCATATCTGCCCAAATTAATACTCTCCACCTTCTCGAGTTTCTTGGTCCATAAATGCATGTAGTGGCTGAAATACGGCTCCATAGACACAAAAAATCATATGGAAAAATTAGACTTATACACAGAGCATAAGTTGAGAATCCACCCTTTTGCATTCATGTAATCATTCATTACATCCATGCAATCATCCATTACATCATTATCAAGTTACGCAAAAAAGTCCATGAATCCTAAAACATGCATGCATGAACATACATCTATGCACAAACATACATGTATGTGCGATCATTTACAGTCATACACCATCATGCACAAGTCGAGCTAATGGCCTCTTCTTCTTAAAATTGACCGACATCTTTTCGAAACTAACTGGTACCTTCTCGAAGCTGACTAACAAAGCTAACCGAAACCCTCTCAAATCAGACACCTTCCCAACCCTGACCGTGGTAAAAATCTTTCACCTGATTCTGACCATGGTAATAATTTTCACCCGATTATGACAGCGGTGCCATTCTGACTTTGCTTCCAAGAAAAGCAGTCTTCCTTCATCCAACTCTGACTGTGGTAACAATATTTCACCCGATTTTGACTGTGGTAATAATCTTTCACCCGACCCTAACTGTGGTAATAATTTTTCACCCGATTTTAACCATGGAAATAATTTTTTACCCGATTCTAACTGCTGTACCATTCTGACTTTGCTTCCAAGCTAAGCAATCTTTCACCCAATCCTGACCGTGGTAATAATCTTTCATCCGATTCTGACCATGATAACCATCCTTCTGGTTCCTTTTTTTCGCCCCTTTATCAAAAACCCATCCAAATCCTTCACCCAAAAATGTCTAGAAACGATCATCTAGACATCCCTTTGGTTCTTTCCTTCGCCTCTTTATCCAAGTCAACCTTATTCTTCACCCAAAGATATCTAGCCACTAGCCTAGATATCCCTTTGGTTCCTCATTTCACTTCCATTTATCAAGTCAAGTTTCCACCCATATATGTTTAGGAATGATTACTTAAACATCCTTGTGGTCTATTCTCCCATCTATTTATCAAACTCAGTCACATTCTCCACCCATAAATATTTAGGAACAATTGCTTAAACATAATGTGGTTCCTTTTGCCATCTTTCTTTTCGACCATGTCTCTCACCCAAAAATGTTCAAACACTGACCTAAACATCACTTTGGTTGCTTATGCCATCCTTTCTCCCGGGATCACTATCATTAGAATCGCCTTACAGACAAGACAATTTTGATGAGGGGGCAGCTGTGAACCCTCAATTTTACACTTTTATGATGCGGCCGCAGCTTGACACCAGCTAAGTTTAGTGCGCTACGCAGAGTTGGTACGGCGGTCTCGCTAGCCGGTTAGTGGGCAGGGGTCAAGGAGGTAGCGCCCCCTAAAAAAAAATGAGTTTTCAGGCATAATACTACAAGAAGACTGATACTTTTCCGATCTTGATTGGACTTTTTGTACCAGATAATACTTTCCTGAAACTGACCAAATTTTTTCTAAAACTGACTGCCAAATGGTCTGATAATTAATTTTGAATCCACCACCACCAACCGGTAACTTTTCAGACTTTAGAATATCCCGAAAACTAACCTAGAGACTCCGAAAACTGACCCAGATGACAAAAAGACCCAGAAATTGAGCTGCCACGCGAACGTCCGCAAGGAAGGCTTGCGATCCGCAGCCCACCTACGCGGCTTCACCAGGCATCCTGGCAGTCATCCGCTAAAGACGGATGCGAACGTGCTAAACTCCCTACGGTCGCCGCACCTAATATGGCACATCCGCAATGACACTCCTGTTACGCGTCGTACTGACGCGTGTCAGTCGCATCAATACTACGCATCAGCGACCGTCGGATTGGCCGGAGGATCTGCAGGCTTGTTTGGCAGCTATCTGTGAGTTTCTAACTCGGACCCTCACAAATCTGACGTGAATCCGCAGTTTGTCCTGTAGCTGGTCCCATATGCGCGAAAATGCCTATTTTGCCCCTGTTTCAGCCTACTTTTTGAGTCATTTTTGGTCTTTTTCCCCACCTTCATTTTCCTATAAATACCCCCTCCATTTCTCATTTCAAAACACACCAAGAGATAATATTAAATTTTCTACTACTCTCTCTCTCTAATTAATTAAACTTTTTTTGATTTTAATTAATTAATTCTCATTTACTCTCCACTCAAATTGATTAATTAATCACTTTAATTAATTAAGAATTGAGTAATTAATCATTTTAAATTAATCTCCCTTAAGGTTAATTTAATCTAATCCACCTCTCCGAAACGGAACTCCGGTCCGGTAAAATCATCCACCCGTCACATATTCCTAGAAAGAAGGTACAATCCCTTATCTTCACTCAAATCACAAATCAAATCAACCCAATCAATCTCAAAAGCCCTCCACCTAACTGTGGAACGAACTACGTGGGTTTTGATCCCCATCCAATGGGGTACGTAGGCACGCTTGAAATTTAACTCCAAGCCTCAAATCTAAATCTCAATTAAATCCCTTCCCCTTTTAATTTATGCTCCTTTGTAAATTTTAATTATTGCAATTAGTTAATTATTATTAAGGAGCGATTTTGTAGTTCTCTTAGAATCCATAAGGATTAGAGAGAACACTTTCCTTAACTTGTAAATATTTTCAATTACTTGCTCTTTACTTTTTTTCATGCATTCATAATTATGTCATGCTCATGCAATGGGGTACGTAGGCACACTTGAAATTTAACTCCAAGTCTCAAATCCAAATCTCAATTAAATCCCTTCCCCTTTTAATTTGTGCTCCTTTGTAAATTTTAATTATTGCAATTAGTTAATTATTATTAAGGAGCGATTTTGTGGTTCTCCTAAAATCCATAAGGATTAGAGATAACACTTTCCTTAGCTTGTAAATATTTTCAATTACTTGCTCTTTACTTTTTTTCATACATTCATAATTATGTCATGCTCATGCACTTAAAATTGCAATTAAGATTTGTCATCCATGAAATCAATTTTCAAGTTAAATCGAGCTAAATTGAGATTATTTTAAAATAAAAAATCTAGTCCCCGAACTCAACCTGGTTCGAAGACTAGTAACTTTATCATTGTGTAAATTAATCAAAGATTAATGAATTATAGTCAAATTGTGTTTTTCTTTAATTTTTCATTTTAAATAAATTAGGGTGGCGACTTTCGAATTCTTGTCAAAAAATCAAATCAATCTTTCTGAATGATAGCCATTCCAATTGTGAGCACCAAAACTCGTACCTGAACTTTCTTAAAAATCGCTCTCCTTTTCTTAAGGCATTTTTCTCGAGCGAGGGGAGGGGCGTTCGGACGATGTCTCATAGACCATCTCTAATTATTTAATATTTAAATATCCAAAATTTAAGGTACGACTAATTTATACTATTAGGCCGTACCTAAAGAAATGATTTTTATTTATTACGAGACCACGATGCAAAAAGCTGACTTAGTATTTTGTTACCTAGTGATGAATCGGCCTAATGATACTCAGGTCGATCCCTTTGGTAAAAAGAGCATGTAGAACTCTTGGCTGAGGCATTTTGTTAATTATGGAAGTTGCAAGCGTATAAAACTGGTAGGCCGAATAATTGATGAGCAAATCACCAATATATGGGACCTAAATCTAATCCCTGCAAAGCTACTTCAAGTTGTTCACAAATATAATGGTGGTGTGGCTCGGCTTGACTTGGACATGAAAAGCTAGCATTTGCATAGCTTCCTTACACCGAACAAAAAGAGACATGAAATGTGCAAAGCTGAGACACGAAATCATGCTTTTAATGGAACCATCTACATGGCACAAAAATAAAAAATAAAAATTACATGGAATCGAATGCAAGAAATGGATGATCTTAAGTGGGTTTTTGCATGGAAAGAATAACCGAGTGACATATGATCTTAGTGCATGGTGAGATGAAGATAAAGAATGGCCAATAGAGCATATTACTTTACTAATGCCATGGTGACATCATGGATACTTAGTTCTTTTGGATGAGCTCTAATGGTCGATTTCTTGGGCTATAAGTTGAGAATTTTAATATAATGTGTATGATTTACTGACTTCGGTTGTTTTGGTTCGAAGTTACAAACTTAAAGAGTGGTTGTTCATATCAAGATGGCATTCATTTTGCAAAGTAGCCGACTATACTTATCTCTCAGTTAAAAAGCTTGGAAAATGTAATGTGAGGCCGAAGGGGATGACAAGCATGATCCTTAGTTTGTGGGTCGATACATGATCTTTAAGCAAAGCTTCAGCCAAGTACTGGAATGGTTTCTCTTTTGCAGGATTAAAAGAATGTACCTCGACTTATATGAAATGAGACTAAAAGAAGTCATGGTCTCCAATTTATGACTAGTGTTAATGGGTAACATTTGGCAATGAAGTGGGGCCAGCTAGTGGTAAAAAGCTCATTTGTTGACTTAATTCGCCCAAAGTTATAAGTTCACTTAGTAAGACTGGACAATTAGTCAAACAAACTCGATCCACGGCTCATCCATTTGATTAAAGTTTCAAGTTTGGCAAGTGATACAATACATTTCTAAATGAAGCACCATGTGAGTTGGTGGGGACGAACCACGATTGCATAATTTAAATTGACTATTTCATTCTACTGCTCAATATATGGAATCTTGGTTATTGACATATGGACTTATTGGACTAATTGCTTTGGACTAATTACTGTGCGTCCAAAGATTAATTTTTGCAATAGATGGGACTCTGATTTTGTACATGCATGACTTAACCTAAAGTTATTCATGGAATCGATGATAGATTGAGCCGAGTAAGATATAATTGGCGTTTCTATTTTCTTTTTTCTTCTATTGAATAGTCATCCATGCTTGGCTCCATGGAACTAAAAGGCAGAGAGTTGAACTTAAAGCCGAGTGAGAGAAAAAAATAAGGAGGCAAATTTGATCTCTTCCTATATTTTGGCCAATGGTTAATGCTCGGCTACACTTTGTCATGAATATTGACACTTTTGCATGATTAGAAAAAGGCAAGTTAGATGATTACTCTAAGTTCCTTCGCCCAAATTTCATATTTTTGTTTATGGTCATATATTCTTTAATGGATACAAATGGTGATAATATCATAAAAATCATAGAGAAGAGCCGAGCCAACTATATACAGTGGAATTGCTCAACTTGAATTTCTCTATTGGATGTTCACATGCATGCAACTTGAATTTCATGTGCATCGTTTGATTTCCACATAGCCTTTCCATCTCCTAAACACACAAGAAGTTTAGAATTAAATAAAAAAAAAAAAAGAAAAAATATGAGAAATTAAATATAAAATTTAGGAAATTAAACTTAAGATTTTCAAGAACAAAAAGAATCACAGAATCGGTAGATCCAGCCTCGACTCGGACTGACCCATCTGGATTGAGCCGCTAGACCAAGCTAAAGACACCGATCCAACACCCTCCAGCCACAATAGAAGCCATTAACATCAATTTTCTTCAAAATCGCAGCCAACAAAATATTCAAAGCTACAAATGATTCATTAAACAACAGATCACCATGAAACAAATAAGAAAATACAGACTCAAGTATTAACTCAAGCTAATTAAGAAATAAACCACAACAATAAAGATTTCAAGCGATGAATCGCTAAACCGAAGTGAAAAAGAAAAATAAAAAGGAACATAAAAAGAAAATTATAATAAACAAATAATAAAAATAAGCAAAAATAAAACGAGAAGAGGATGGAAAACCTAGCTTTTGAATCGACCTCCTTCATGCATCTCCTCCCCTTTCATCGTTGAGCTCAAGTGCCAGCAAATCTTCTTGCCCTCGCCTCTACCCGATGCCGTTATGCCCTCTCTCTCCCTCTCTCTCTTTTTCTAAACCTAAAAATTGAAATGAAAATGAGTTAGAGATGCTTTTATACCTAGGTTTAAGGGAGAAGTAAAATCAACACTCAA
>CATKHJ010445860.1:0-12832 GCA_949750685.1 Vernicia montana | reverse complement strand
CGGAGTGGCTTTGCTAGGCACCCCGCCTAGCCCACTTGACTCTTGTTTCTTCTTACAGGTCGCATAAAGTTCTATTCAAACTTAACTAAAGGTGAACTATTCTGAACGATCTCACTTCGGTTAGAATCAGCTTCATCAGTAAGAAAATAGAAAAATTGACAAATTTAATATTTAATTTTTATCAAAAAGAGAGACTCAAATCTGAATTTCACATGTGACTTATAAATATATTAATTTCAGTCTTGCAATATTATAATATTGTCAAAACATCATATCATTATCATATAATATTTTTCTTAGCTAGAGAGCTGAACAAGAAAGAATGATTAAGCAACTAATCAACTTGTTTTGTCTTTTTCTTTTCCCATAATCTTGTTAAACTGTACTTTTCTATGTATATTACAAATCTAATTATTTTATTAATTGTTTACTTGTTCATCCTTCAATTCCTAGAGAGAAACATTTGTAGTCTTCAAAACATTTCCCAAATAATTAAAATAAACAAAACAAACATATACCAAATAAATAAATAATTAAATATAATCAAACTAAATTATATTTTATTAATATAAAAATGGAAAGAACTTTGATTATTATGTATGCCTTTATACAGTATCTCTATAATGTATGCACCTGTCAAAATGTACACGCCTCTTCATCTTTCTTTTTTTTCTTTTTTTCTTTTTTTTTTTCCACTTTCAAATATGAACAAAAAAACACGTGTCTTATTAGCTTCAAACGGCCTCAACGACCTTTCCCACCTCGAGATGGAGAAAACGACGACGTTGAAGAAGCTGACGAAACACTTCCAGAACCAACTGTTGTTCCAAAGAATAAATCCGATAAATAATTTCCCAAATCATCAGGGGCAAATCTGACAATTCCATTTCTTCCGATATCTCTGCTCACTACAACCCGATATTTTTCATAAAATTCCCGGTACACCGGAATGAACTTTTTCGCCACCGAAACTTTAATCTCGTCTCTCAATTTAGAGTCCGACACCACCCATGAACTCTGCTTCTTATACGCTTCCTCGAAAGCGGAGTTAAATTTCTTAAAAAACTCTGCCGCTTGATGAATTGTCATCGCCGCCGTTGAGTTATTATTCTCCGGCAATGAAGCAAAAACCTTGGTCCACCCCATCCGCTCGTAGTTCAAAGCGTACTGTTTCACCTTGGTCTCGTGCTTCGCTATCCAATCGTCGCCGATGAGGAATTTCAAGCTGGATGTACGAACTTTGTTAACCACGTATTGAAGATTATTGGCTAGAAACAGATACGAAAGAGCCACGTCCTTGTAAAGCTCCGCCTTGCCATCGAGTTTGCAGAGTAAAACGAGGATTAGCCAAGCTAAACGTACGGAAATCGTCGACGATGTTCCAACCTGATCTGGCTCAGGGCTACCGAAATAAGATTCCGGTAACTGAGACGGCATCGTTAACGGCCAATCGGCGACTATATCGGACAATATGCCGCTGTAATCGGATAAGAAAGAGATGTAGTTCATTACGTATCTCGTTAGCGGGTGGACCCCACCGCCAGGCACTGGCGTTTTTGAATTGTCTTTTGAAATAGCCGACTCGAAGTCGGTTAGCATTGTACGCACTCCGTCGCCAAGTTTGATTAAAGAGTTAACGGCCTGTAATCGGACGGCGGAGGTTGATTCATCGTTGAAAATGGATTCAATCTCCGGCCAAAGATCAGCAATTGCTTCGTAGAGGTCGAGAGTGCGGAACATTTTCTCAGGAGTTTTCTTGCACTTTGCTACATTTTCCGGGAATCCAAACAAGGCTAAAGCACCTTCTCTTGTAATCTCAGCAAAACAAGAATCTCTTATCGAAACAGAAGCAGAAAAGACATAATCACAGAGAATTCTTTCTCCATAAAACAATGTTTTAACAGCCACCTTCACTGCATTTAACCAGCTTTTGATTTTCAATTCCAATACTTCCCAATCCATTTTTTGAATCTGAGAGAAATTCAATCTCTCAACACCAAGATTATACAAAGCCTCATCAACAATCGATTTTCGAACAATTGTATAAATCTTAACACACTCTTTTGCATAACCAGAAGCAATCATACAATCTGCAATCGCCTTCAAATCCGCCATGGCCATCAAAGAAGCTTGCTCCACCTCAGAAACCGAGTCACCAAATCTTGACGATTCATCTTCCGATTCATCTTCAAAATCTGAAACACTAGATCTTGATACTGATGTAGAAGAACGACTATGGCTAGAAACTGATTCCGGGTCCAAATGGTCGCGATGGAACTTCAAGATCCTGTAAAACTCTTTCTCAAGTCTTTTCATAGCAATTTGCATAAGATTTTGAGCTTTAACGAGTTTTTCAGAAGCCGAGTTTTCAATAATATAGTATTGCATAGCAGACTGTAATTCTTTAATAGAATTAAGATATTGTTTAGCTTCGAGACGATTTTCAGTGAAAAGAGAAGTGATGATACAGTAATTGGATGAAGCAGAGGAATCAGAATTATCCCATTTGGAAATGAGTAAATGAGCATTTTCTATATTTTCATCCATTAATGTATCAGAGAAATTGGTATGGCTATGCTGTGGTGATCGCATTGGAGAACTTGAAGGTGATGGCTTAAAGAAAATGGTCCTCATACCTTTTCTAGGCATATAGAAAGTTCAAGATTTGGAAGTGGAAGAGAGAGAGAGAGAGAGAGAGAGAGAGAGATGGCAGTTGAGAATGAGTTTTAAAGACGAGATCGTTATGTTTTGTTTCTCTTGAGAAAGTGTGGGATTGGGGGGTTATTTATAGAGGAAGTGAGAGAGTTTTTAACTCTGTACATGAGAGAGTCTACGCGGTGAATGTGTGATTCGTTTCTGGATGGCTCTTCCTTTGTTTTGTATGAGTTGTTTTTTTTGGCAAATAAAAATAAATGAAAAGGATAGGAAAGGGCGTTATAAAAGAATGATTTTGCCGTCAAAAGAAATAGGCAAGAAAATGCTTCTTTCCCATTGCCCAATGGGTAAAAAAGGAAAACCCATTTTCTTTAAAATATTTTTATGTAAAAAAATAATAATTAAAATTATAGTGTCACAATGAATAATAACATGTATTCGATAACATTTTATAGTTAAATAAATTAATAATTTTTAATTTACTATTTACTATATGTAATATTAAAAACTTATTTGATCACACGAATTTTTTTTTACTATATGCGTCAATGTTTCACATGGTTAAAATGTATCAATACCATGTAGGAAAATTCACAACAATGGTATTCAAATTTTTTAATTTTTGTTATTTTACTGTTTGAATTTATTTTTTATACAATTAAGTGTTTGAATTTTTTAATTTTTATACAATATGGTATTTCTAACAAATTTTATAGGTTAAAATGATTATATATCTTATTTTGAATAATAAATTTAATTAAATATCCTCTTTTTAAAACGTTATATTTTTTATTTTATTTTTTTCATTTTCTCTTCTTTCTTCATTTTTTGTTTTTATTTTTTTCTATTTATATTTGCTTTCTAAGAAATAAAACCATGAATAAAAAATTTTATAATTGTTTTCTCTCATTTAAAAAAAAATAAAAAAAATTAATACTATTTTTCTCTCCATTTTTAAAAAATAAAATAAAAATTCAATCATTAAACTAAATTCATTTCTATTTTTACATAATCATCAAATAAATTAAAAAAAGGAAATAAAGTATTTGAAAAAATACAATAAAGGGAGAAAAATAAAGAAAATAGGAAGAAAAAAAAAAAGAGAAACATAAATTTAGTGATGAGAAATAAATGTATTTTAAGTTATTTTAGTATATAAAATGAGTAATATAATTATTTTAACATGTAAAAACTGGTCATAGACATTAAAATGTTAAAAAAATTATCAATTAAGATACTTAATTGAAAAAAAAAACAAGTTCAAATAGCAAAAATTAAAAAAAAGTTTAGTACCATTTATATATATATATTTTTTAAAAATGACATTTTATTTATTATACTCTAAAATTATGTACTATTAAAAAAATGTATCAATTTTTTTTTGGGACGAAAGTAATAATTTTTTTAATTCATCAATTGAATTAATTGAAGTTAAATTCTCCCACTTACAAATTACGAAAAGCAATTTCATAAATGGGACGTAACCATTAATTCTGAGATTATTGTACTAATTTAATTAAGTGTTGTATTAAGTGGTGTTTGGTAAAATTGAAAATTATGGGGTATTTGATAATTCAATTTATTACTTAATTTAATATTTTTAGAACTTATTCATTTTAAGATAGTTTGATAATATAAAATGATCACAACTTAAAATTTTCAATTAAGTAAAAAATCACTTAAAATGGTAAGTTAAAATATTTGACTTAAAATTTTTACTAAACACACTTAGCTATTGAGTTTTTAAATTTTTTTTATTAAAGTGATTTTTATATTCTTAGCATCTTAGTTTTAACTTATAGTTGTATTATTTTATTTTTATACTCATTTATCAGTTTTTGTAATACTCATTTAAAGTTTAATAATGTTTATTTTTTAAAAATTTATGACAAATATTATCCTAATGTGATAGTTGCATCTATATATTACTATTTATAATTTTTATTTTTTTTTAATTTCAAAACTGTGTTTAATAGTTAAAATTTAAATATCAATATTACAGGGGTTAAATATGTCCAATAAAATTTTTTAATAATTTTCAGTAATAACAGTTATCAAACAGATTGATTATATTCAGCATTTAAAAATTTCAGTATTTATTATATTCAACACTTAATTTCTAGTTTTACCAAACGTTACATTAGTGTTGAAAATTTAAATTCTTAATTTTAAGTTCTGAATAAAATTTAAATTCTTAATTTTTAATAATTTAAAAATTTAAATTATTAAAATATATCACTTATTATAAAATAAGTGATATATTTTATTTTATATATAAAATATATAAAATAAATATATTTTATATTTATTTTAAAAAAAATATTAAAACTGAAGAGAGATAAAAAAAAATATTTTATCTTTATTAAAATATAAAATATATATATTTTTTATAAATTATATTTTAATGTATAAGAACTAAAGAGTCATTTTATATTAAATTAACTTTGTAATATTTTAAGTAATTAATTAATTTTATTAATTTTAAATTTCACAAATATTAAATTTTCTCCAAATAATTTAAAAAATTTATACAAAAATAAAAATTAATACGTAGTGCATAGATATTAATTTTTTATTTTTAACATCACTTGACTAAAATTCTAAATTATGAATATAAAATTTTATATGTACCATTTTAAAAATATTAAAAATTTAATAAAATAAAAAAAATATTTAAAATTTATTTAAGTATCAGTTCAAAAAAAAAAATTTATATACACCATTTTAAAAAGGTTAAAACTCTAGCGAGAAGCTGAGAGTTTTATTCGTACTTTTTGCTGAAAAGTAAAAATAACGGACGAAATGACTTAAAAAGTAGGAATTACATCAGGAATTAGGTTAAATCTCAGGACCAAATGGTAATTTACCCAAAGTGAAAGAAAAAAACAAATAAAGGAACTTCCTATAAACTTTAGCTTCACAATCACCGTTGATCATCGTCTTCCATGGCATCTCATATCTCTTCATTTCCACTCTTCTTCTTCCTCGTTCTCCTGAATCTACATTCAAACTATGGTAAAAATTATTAGAGCTTACCCATCTGTTATTTTATTTTACGTTTTTTTTTTGGGATTTAAATAATATATAAGATGTTTCTGACTAGTTTTAGCCTAACTGTCAGCGGATCTTATACTAGAAGACGGCTACACAGTAACCACAGTGATCGACGGCCACCAACTAAAATTAAATCCTTACGCAGTCGTCTCTCGACCTGGATCGTCCGATCTCATAGTCCTCGATTATTCCCACAGTGTATTCTACACCGTATCAATCCCAATTTTTCAAGGTAGTAATTGCTTTTAAAAGTTTAATAAATGTATTTGTTTTGTAGTAATTAGGCGTTGATTAAAAATTTTCTGCTTTTTTCAAAATTTGCAGATAGTGGGGTTAAACTGTTAGCTGGAGACGGGGTTGCCGGATTATCGGACGGAGAACTGGGTTCTGCCCGGTTCAATAAGCCAAAGAGCTTTACAGTTGATCTTAAAGGGAATATTTATGTTGCTGAGAGGATTAATGGTACCATAAGAAAGATAAGCAAGTCTGGTATGCAATTGTGAATTGATTTCTGTTATAATTTGATTATTCAGAACTTTATACGACATTTTTGTTTTTTGTCGTTTTGTGGTGATGTAATTGCTTCTGTTTTTTGTGTTTTATATACTTCTAGGAGTGACCACCATCGCTGGAGGGTACTCCAAAGGAGTGGGTCATAAGGATGGTCCTGCGCAAAATGCTACTTTCTCCAGTGATTTTGAGGTGGCTTTTGATCCTGAAGAATGTGCTTTGCTGATTTCAGATCATGGGAATCAACTGGTTCGCCAGATTGGTCTTAAGCAGGAGGATTGTGCTAGAGGTTCTCAATCCGGTGTGTTCTTGTTTTCTGGTTTAGAATGGATTCTGGGTTATTTGCATGATGATCAATGGCATGAATTTGCAAGGATTTTTCATCTTCTTTTTTTTTGTTTAAAAAAAAAAAAAATTGGAGACAATGTTTGGGTTTTGAACCCATGACCCTTTTATGAAATGTGCATTGAAGGTCCCTTTCTGAGCTAAACTAGTTAGTTCGAAATGGGTTTTCAGAATCTTAAAGTAACAATAATCGTGATGATCTGTTTTGGCTGGATTTTGTTGTTATTTCTTGATAGAAAGTTATGGCTGGATTTATGATTTTATTAGAAGTGGCATAAAATAGCTGACAGGGATAAGAGAGATGGTTACATATATGGATTCATTAATTCAAACAATTTTGTCTTCTCCAGTCCCCACATGGCTGCACTTATGGTTATGGAGCTCATTATCCCTCGTTTTTGTTAGATATTCAGTGTTTACTCTGTGGAAAACATTGCGTTGGACCATTAACTTTTCGAGCCTCTGTTGATTGTTTTTGATTTTAATGTCAAAAGGATGTAAAGGATGTAAGTTCAAATTTCTCTATCGAAGAAGAGCGAACCTCAAAGTGCATGAACTCCTTTAAGTTTCCATCTCTCTGTTCCTGCATGCATCTGTTATAGTGCATTTTTCTTTTGTTATTTCTTTAATGTTTCAAGAAAAGAGTGGTTCTAGCAGAGACTCAATTCCTTGCTGAAATTCATGCTTTGCTGTATAACAAAAATTATTACACAGAGATGGAACCATCTTATGCTCTCTCTCTCTCTCTCTCTCTCTCTCTCTCATAAATTTTGAGTACCAATTACCAAGTGGGAATCATGTATTTGTCGGAGGGAATGGCCATGAGATGATCCTAGTATCCTACCCTGTAATTTCTTATGATGCATTTAGATAGCTGAGCGGATCCTAATTATTTTAAATTTTGCAGCATTGGGAGCAGTTACATTTTGGGTTCTAGGAGGAGGAGGACTGGTCTTCTCATGTTTAATTGGGATCCTCATTGGGTTTGTGACTCGTCCTTATATTATCCATCATGTAAGTTTCTCTTTGTTCATATATTATTTCTCCAGATTAAAGGATTATTGCACCTTTTCTAACCCAAATTTATAGACAGGAAGTGTCCGGTCCCCTTCGTTGCAGCGAGACATGGAAGCTTTTCCTAATCAATCTGGTGAAGCCAATACTGAAGCTCTGCTTCGACATCAGAAGCGCAATTGCTAACTCCAAGCTTTATGAACTAATGAGGAGGCTCTTATGGCTGAGCCTCTCTCATCTGCAACTTATGTTAAGTATTAACACTGTAGGTTTGCATACTTCAAACAAGGGTATCAGTTCTCAAGCTTCAAGCAAGAGCTTTGTATCTTTGCTTGATTCTGATGTAAATAGTTTTGAGGTGAAAAAGCCACAAGTATGTGGTGATGAATTAAAAGATTTGGTAAGTTTTAATGGTCCCTTGCAATTGCCAAAGTTGAAGAATGACATCTTCAAGCAAAAAGAACATGATCAGTTAAGGAGTGATGTTTTGTTGGATGGCCGCAGAAAGTTAGATGCTATGATACATGCAAACGTCATGGGATTTGCAACGGTGGCTGAAGAAACAACTCCATCGAATGAGTCGGTGATAGGTAGTCTGAGTTTAGTGAAGAGGAGATTAAGTAGTTATTAAACTTCTCCATGTTTAAATTGCTTTTCTGTGAGACTACTGTTCTGTCTATGTAAACATAGTTGTCATCCTGAATTGAGATGTTATCCTCAACTGAGAGGTTTATGTTCATGTGTTTGCTAACATATCTTCTTCAAGAGTCTAATTAGAAATATCTATGAACCCAAAGGAATTGAAGTTCTGTCGTGGTTGGCATGAACAGATGGAGCTAATTTTACTCTGGGATTCTCTTAGATGTAGAGCAAGATGGACTAATCCAGCAGATAAATAAAACATTTACAGCACTGTTGTAAGAACAGGGAAATTGAATTTGAGTATTTGACTCTAACCTTGTGTAATTAATACGTAGGAAAATTCTATAGTAATAAAATTGGAAATCATATGAGATAATTAAAAATTTACTTGTTCTTGATTTTTATCCTCATATTCCATTCATCATTAAAAAAAAAAAAAAATCATTAAAAAACAAACACAACAGAATTGATGGGAGGGGGAAATGGAAAATAAATAAAGTAGCGAAAATAATTAGTAGCAGCAAGGTAATCCATAATTTATTTCTTACCAATTGGAGTTAGAATGATAACAATTAAAATTTAAAATTGAAAAGGCATTTTTATATATAGCCCAATCATTTAACAAAAGAGAAATTCTTGGAAATTGAGAATTTTTTATATATATTCAGTCTATCACTTTATATGTAAATAAGAATAAGACAAATTAATTAATGACGTCATATATATAGAATTTTTCATTTAACAAAATTGAAAATATAGGAAAATAATTAATTTTAGCAAAGGGGAATCAATTTCTCACTCAATGTTTTATATATATATATATATATATATATATAAACTATTTCAAATTTTATTTTCTCATTATATTAATTTCTACTAAATTTCATGTATATATTACAATTCACAAAAACAATTTATTCTTATATTTGAAATTTGAAATAAATATAAGAACAAAATAATTACTACAAAATTAGCTCCAATGATTCTCAAAAAAGATGATAATATTAATCGATAAAATTTCAATCAAGCCTTTCAATTTTTTAACTATTAAAAAATAAGTTAATCTTGAATTTGAAAATATTAATTTAATCTAAAATATATAAAAAAATATGATAATTGTTAAAGATATAAACACAAATTTTAGATTTTTTTAAAACTTAATATAAACGTAGATTTAATTTAATAACAATAATAATAATAATAATAATAATAATAATAATAATAATAATAATAATAATAATAATATTATTATTATTAGCTTTTGCTTGAAATTTTATTTTTAAATTTAATTAAGCAATTTACATTGTAAAAAAAAAAGTAATTAATCCATAACATATTACACTTTAATAAAAGTTAAAAATAATATTTGATAAACAATTTAAAAATATGAATAAATCCCACTAATACATATTAAACATCTATTTTTTTTTTTTTAATATATATATATATATATATATATATATATATATATATATATATATATATATATATACACACACACACACACACACACACTTCAAATGAATTCACTAATATAATAATGATATTCAATAGGAAGAATAATAAATTACCATAATAAGATAAATGTATTTGAAAATTTTAAGTACAGTAATAATAACTTTTTTTTTAAGGAGTCTGATAGCCTTTGGGCGCAAGTACTCACTAGTAAGTATGTGCGCAAAGACATTACTGTGTGTGATCTAAAACAAAAACCAAGTGCCTCAAACCTTTGGCAAGGAATAGCAAAATCAACAGATATTATTTTTGAAGGGCACTCCATTGCTGTAGGGAATGGCAAAACTACATACTTTTGGTTGGATGTTTGGTTAGGTACTGCCCCTCTCTATGAGTAGGCGCTTAAAGAAATTGATATTGTGGCTCTTCATAAATTTGTCAGAGACTATTGGATTGATGGTGAGGGTTGGAATTGGGGTCTGCTTAAGGATTTACTGCCATTGCAACTTGAGAATAAGCTAGCAGCTATCATTCTTAGAGAAGATGAGGAGGGTAAGGATGTGCTTTGTTGGAATCAATCTGCCAGTGGGTTATTCTCAGTTAAAATGGCATACAATCTTGCCTTTGAGGGTAATATAGCTGGTCATGATAAGGGATGGAAGAGAGTTTGGAAGGTGGAAGCTCCTCAGAGATATCGCTATTTCCTCTGATTGGTTCGCCATGGAAAAATCATGACTAACAAGGAAATAGCTAACCATGGTTTTACTTCTAATTCTCAATGCCATTGTTGTACCATGGAAGAGAATGTGGATCATCTTTTTCGATGGTGTTCAAGGGCATCTTAGATTTGGGCTAAGCTGCTGACAACCCAAGAATTGCAGGTTCAGTCTCAACTCTCTCTTATTAACTGGATCGACCATAATGTTTTTGGCCAGGTTCATTCAGTTTTGGGAAAGCAATGGGACTTGTTCTTTGTCACCACCATTTGGTGGATTTGGAAATGGAGAAATGCAGAAGTTTTTCATGAGGAAAAACTTTCTTTGGAGGTCAAGATTGATTGGATAAGGTGTCAGGTGCAGGAAATTGAGAAAGCTTTCTCGTCTCCTACACAGCTTACTAGTGTAACGAATAAGAAGAATTTGTGCTTCATTGGTTGGGATCCACCCCCAGTTGATTGGATGACTTTGAATACTGATGGTTGCAACAAAGGAAGAACAAGCATAGCAGGTGGCGGTGGTCTGATTAAAAACAACGAAGGACAGTGGATTGTGGGTGTCACACCCCAAATTTTAGGGTGTGACGATCCTAGGGCTTAAGGAAATTTAAAGTCACCAAAACCTGTAGAATTCAATAAACAATTCCTTTAACTATAAATCATTACCCAGAATCTCAACCAGTAAACCCATCCAAATCATACGCTCCGATACTTATAATTTTTACACCAAATATTAATAACTCCAATACACACACTGCAACATACATTACCAATATATTTTGTTGATCATTGGTAATAATTATACAATATTTACTTTAGTACCATAGAGCTCCAAATACATAAAAACGAACAAAATATATACAAACAATCCAGTGTGCAAGACACTATCCAAGTAAAGTACAAGAACTTGGAAGTTACCTTGTCGACTTCTCTAAAGCTCCTGAAAAATAATAAACCACTAAAATTTGAGACAGGCTTAGTGAGTAAATAATAATATAATATAAAAGTAGAAGCGGAATAAATAGATTCTGTATTACAGTAGAAAGAATTTAATGGGATTATAAGAGACCATACGCAATAACAACATATATTCAATATACAGTGGTATTTTCTTTTAGCATAAATCAGTAAAATGGAGACGGTGTGTCGCCCAGTGAAATTGAGAGTACTGACCTAAGCCTTGCTTTCCAGTAATAACAGTAAACAGTTACATAAGACTGATCAGGTTTTATGGCTAGGATTACCCTTTCCAGCTAGAGTTCGGATACGTTCACCCTATCCACAGGCATACCATGTGCACAAGGTTTGATGTAAACCCACATCAGATGGGTATTTATGTTTTACAGTATAATAAGGTTTACAGTAAATGATCAAGTTCAGTACATAGACAACTGAGATTAACAGTAGCAATTCAATGATCAATATTTGAGATTATTTCGGGTAAATGACCATTTATCAATTAACCGAAAAATGGAGTATTATTCAGGGTGATTCAATCAAACATTGTCTCAAATAAAATTACTATATACGATATTATATTATTAAATATTCAATGTGAAACTCCTTTGCTCCACTATTTAACACAAGCAAAAAGGTAATTCGCAACCTTCCGGAGAATTCGACTTATCCTTTCTTTTCTCTTTTCGGTCTATAATTTACATAATATTTCATTATTTTGGAACAATCACTTTCAAATAAAATCTATTCTTTTAGCACAATTTATATATAATAATTTCTTACTATATTATTAATGTATCTCATCAAATTTAATTTTGGAAAATAGTCTATAAGTTATTAATTTTCCAAATAAATTCCTAAATTATTCAATTGATGCTCAATTAGAGTTATTCTTATGTTTAATTTAATTTTAACTATTTTAATTTTGAATTTCTAAGGTTAACCAAACCTTGAACTAAGGAAAATTATATTTTCATCACCTAATTTCTAATTAGGTTCATATTCATCCAATTCACACCTAATTCAACCTAAATCATTCATCAATTGTATGAATATCAATTTCAAACCCCATTTCCTCTTTATGGCCGAACCCTACTTGCTCCCTTCCTTCCAATTTTTGCTTCTATTTTCCAAATTGAAATTCAATTAATTCAGTTAGAACATATTAGATCAATTTTACACTATCAATTGCATTTAATTTCACCTAAGCACAAAACCCCTAATTCATTCAATACTAAGAATTGGGAAATTTTTCATTCTTTATCACACATTCAAATTGATTCAAAAATTATTCAATTGACATCCTAAAGAGTCTAATTTAATATTAAAATTATAAAACCAACTTTAATTTCTTCTTCCCCCTTACTAGGTCAAACCTAGTGCTTTCTTTCTCAATTTTTCATTTCTTATTAATTCCTTCCAAATTTCATCACTACTTACTCTCCATTAACTTAATTATCACTTGAATCAAACCAACAAAACTTT
>CATKHJ010445856.1:0-15059 GCA_949750685.1 Vernicia montana | reverse complement strand
TTAAGCAATGGTTTATTTACAGTATACGTTTCATATTATGGTATAAGACTAGTATATATAAAGCATAAGAAATTGTTAATCCATAGTATTTCTGGTTATGATCTTGGGATATGTTGTTAAGCGTAATGGTTATGGATTATTATATAGTTATGGGTTCTACGGGTCTAGGTGATCTTATGTCTCCCTGAACCCTAGGACCGTCACGACTCAAAAGTTAGGTCGTGACAATGCAATCCTGATCCCAAGACCTTGGCAAATCCCTAAAGCCCAACACCTTTGGCCCATCATACTCAAAGCCCAAAAACAGTTGGCTTACAATACTATAAGGGATCCTTTTCCCTCAAAGTCTATATACTCTTACTCTCATCATCACCCGCCACTCACTGGGTTTCTTTTGATTTTGCTTAATGGTACAAATAGCTAACCCGACTGACACGGTTGCCCTAACCACACTCTTGACCAATCTCCTTAAAAAGCAAGAGAAGAATTTTCAAGCAATTCTGAATGCTCAACAAGCCTAATTTGAGGAATAGAGGCAATCCATCATCAAAGAAGTATGGGCCATGGTTAATCAAGCTAGTTTTAAGCCGGTTAAACCAAACCCAATTTTGGACCATACCACCCTAAATTTGAACCAGGCCAATCTTCTTCCGGCCCAAACCCATAATAACACTACTTCATCATCCAAAACAACCATTGACCTTACAGACAAGGGAATGGCTGTTACTAGTACCTCTTAAACCAGTGAGGTTCTAAACATCATTACCCAACCTACTACTTCATCTCCTGTGAATCCTTTTCAAAGGAAGGAAGCTTTCTCTCACCCTGACCTGAGAACATTCATAGAGAAATTTAAAGCAATGGAGAAAGCCATCAAATCCTTAAAACACAGCAATAATCTGATTGATATGGATAGTTTAGCCTTGTTCCTTGATGCCAAGCTTCTACCCAAATTCAAAATGCCTGAACTTGAGAGATTTGATGGAACTACTTGCCCGAAGACCCATTTGATGATATATGTGGGGGCAATGCAACTTTTGGGACTTAACAATGAGCTTATTGCACAACTGTTCCAACAATCATTAACCGGTGTTGCCATGAGATGGTTCCTTTCGCTGGACAAGAGTCAAAAAAAGACATGGGATGATATCTGTCAAGCCTTTATCAAGCAATATCATTACAACAGTGAAGTGAATGTCACTAGGCGTGACTTGGAAACCACCAAACAGCTTCCAAATGAGTCATTCTCCACGTTCCTTACAAGGTGGAGGGCTAAAGCTGCTCATATGGTAAACAGACCAACCGAACAAGAATAGGTGGACATCCTTATCAAGAACTTACTCCCAGCTTACCAAGCCCATCTACTAACCCAATACTTGCCTACCTTCAAAGCTTTGGTGGCAACTACATCCAGGGTTGAAGATTACATCCAAAGCAAATCATTTCAACTTGAATTCTCCATCATCGATTTGAATAGTGATGAAGAATCTGAACCGTATGATCTTTAAGGCTAAAACTACCTCGATCTCATCTTCCTTTTCAACCTAAAGCCATGATTCCATGCATCTTCACCAAAGTGGAAGACAGACCCTACCTCACCTCTGCCCAAGTAGCATGTTATGGAAGAGTTTAAGCTCAGCTGATCTGACCTGTCTGATATTGAGTTCAAGTCCAAATCCAATTTTTAGTTTGAGTCCATATTCAGAGTCCATGTTCAAAATTCAAGTTTTAGTCTAAGTCTGTCATTTATGAGTTTGAGTCTTTGTACTATATTCTCCTTTTGCAATAAAACATTTATGTTATTTGTGCACTTATCTATTCTCATCTTTCTTGATAAAAAAAAATCAAAAATCAATAAATTTTGGCAAGCATTTGCATTTCACCATGATTTGGAACAATCAAGACTTGAGGTTTTATTGTGCCCGCATCAGCAGTCTCTTCATTAGATTCTAACCAAAGGATGATTGAAACAATAAAGAACACCAAATGGTGATCTTCTCAGTTGGAGTAGTCAAAGCTAAAGGCAATCCAATAAAGTTACCCATTGCACTTTTGGGTAATTAAAAACAGACACCTCAACAAGAGGCAACAATCTTAAAAAGGACTCGATGTCCTCACAAGGTTTCTCTCTAGACTAAGATTCAATGAAATGGTCTAGATAAAGGTCAGAGCCCTAAGATTAAGGAAATTAATAGCCTAAATCATGGTGGAATAATCTTTAAATGTCAAAATTTATTGATTAGCTCGCTAAGTTGAAAACCCGAAAGGGCGACTTAGGCAAAAATTAGAGAAAGCTCGCTAAGTTGAAAACCCGAAAGGGTAACTTAGGCAAAAATTAGAGCAAGCTTGTCGAGTTGAAAACCTGAAAGGGCGGCTCGGGCAGAAGTTAAAGCTAAAAATAAGAGAAAAATCATCCTAATCCATTCATTATGTTCTTTATGCCCTTATCCCACATTAAAGGCATATATTCCTAAATCATCATCCTTTGGCTGATCCCTCATTAGGGGCACGCCTTCCGAATCATCTTCTATCAATCCATCATAAGCATGTCTTACATATATTCTTTTAGTCATCCATCATATTGCCCTTATCATTTAATAGGGCCATATCATTCCTATCATCTGTCACGTCTTTTAGCTCAACCAGCTAAATAGCCCTTATCATTTCATTAAGGATAAATCCTTCAAAACGCTTGTCACAAAAAGCTAAACAACTCTTATCATCCATCCAAGAGCACGTCTTCTGAGTCGTCATTCAAATCAATTTAGTGTCTTCTCAAGAGTCCAATCACTCTAAGAGTCTCTTCAAATCTCAGTCAATAAGATAAGTCATGCTTATCTTCTCTACAAATCATGCTACAAAAGCAAAATCATACAACCTCCCAAATACTTTCCAAAAGGTTTAACCTACCTTTCAAACCCAAGTTTCCTTGGTAAAATATCATCTTATAAGGGTCAAACCTACCAAAATCCCAAGTCTCTCAGGACTCGTAATCCTAAAACCCCAAGTCTCCTTGGTAAAATCTCATCTTCCAAGGGCCAAGCTCATAAAAAAACCAAGTCTTCTTGGTAAAATCTCATCTTCCAAGGGCCAAGCCCACTAAAAACCCAAGTCTTCTTGGTAAAATCTCATCTTCCAAGGGTCAAGCCCATCAAAAACCCAAGTCTCCTTGGTAAAATCTTATCTTGTAAGGGCCAAGCCCACCAAAATCTCAAGTCTCTCAGGACTCATGATCCTTGAAGCCCAGTCTCCTTGGTAAAAACCAAAGTTGAGCCATGACTCCTAAGGCCTATCATCCTCAGGCTAATTAAAAAGGGCCTGAACCAGTCAAAGCCCATCCCAAGCAAATCATATCATCCCTAAAGTCCAACTTTTTTGGACAAGCAAATTCAAGTGGCAAGTCAACTGGTCAAAACACCTCCAAAAGTCATCTCTAGAAGCAGACTCTTAACAGATAAGTCACACACAAACAACCCACAATCTTCACCTTTGAAAAGGCCATACCTGACTGAGCCTTCCAAACATGATCTCCACCAAAGGAAAAACCTAACCTAGCCTTCCAAGATGACCTTCCAGGCCACACCTGACCTAGCCTTCCAAGCAATAACCTTCTTCAAGGAAAAACATGACTGAGTCTTCCAAGCAATAACCTCCTTTCCAGGCAAAACCTAACTGAGTCTTCTAAGCAATAACCTTTTTAGGCCACACCTGACTAAGCCTTCCAAGCATGAACTCCTCCAGAGCCAAAACCTGACCTTGCCCTTCTCCGAGGGCATAACAATTGAGTCACTATCCTTCATCACTCCAAAATGGGGGCACCCTCATCTACAAAGATCGGCACTTTCATACCAAATTGACCGTTCAAAGGTTCAAGGTATCCAATTTATGATTTTTTGCATAGTGAAATGCATTTCATATTAAACAGGTCACTAATCAGAGTTCCTGAAATAAGACGGATCATCAATCCAAACTCTTAAATCCAAAAAGGACCAACATATCATCCTATCAGAAAGGACAATCACCTCTTCCTACTAGAAAAGACCAACACTCTCCTCCTACTAGAAAGGAACATCATCCTATCAGAGAGAATAATCACCTCCTTATACTAAAAAGGACACTCTCCTCCTATTAGAAAGGATTAATCCATCCAATTATCCCATCAGGCAGGACCATTTTCAGATCTTCAGAATTACCTACCGGACAGATCAATTTTGATGAAACCCAGACCAAGACTGAGATCATCCTCATCGCTTCCTAGACCCAGACTAGGACCATCTTCATCACTTCCCAAAGATACTAGGGGACATTTCCTTTACCCAAACCAATCAATCTCAACTTCAGAATTAGACCTATCCTAATAGCCTTAGGATCAATACCTTAAAACTGAAATAGGTTTCTCTTCTAAAAATAGACCTATCCTAAGATAGCCTTAGGATCTTTTACCCAAACAGACCAGGAAAATAACTTTTATTTTTCCAAGCAGACAAGGAATATAGATTTTCCCAAATATGTCTAAACACCGACCTAGACATCACTTTGGTTCCGTTTTTTCCATCCCTATTCCCCAGGTTCACTATCATTAGAATCATTTTTTGAACAAGTCAATTCTAATAAGGGGGCAGCTGTGAACCCTTAAAATTGCACCTTTAGACGACCAATTTTCAATTACGAACCCATAGAATCAAATTGGGCCCAAATCGGAGCATAAACGGACCAAAACAGTGCCAAATTGGGTTAAACCTGAATCAGACCTCAGTCAGGCCAGGGACCGCCTGGGCGGCACCAAAAGTGTGCTGCCCAAGTGGGCATGCCGCCCACCTCCTCACCAACCTTCCTCTATAAATAGCCCTTCCCTTCTTCATAAATGGGAGAAGGAGATGGAAAGAATCTGACAAATACCTTATTTCTAGCTGAAATTCTATTGATTTTGATACATAAAAATCACTTTTCTATATCCAAGTCCATCACCTACTAAAATTATTTTAATATAAAGTTATTATTATTATTTGCTTTGAGTTCCTAATCCAAAGTGAAACTCATATCCGGAGTCAAGCTCACCCCATTCTTGAAAAAGCCAAGAAAAGCAAAGGTATAATTCCTTTCTCTTGCATTTTAGAATTCTAAATTCAGAACTAGAATTTATCCTCTTGTTACATCTTATTTAAGTTTAAAACTGAAAAGATCTAAAATTTATTAATTTAAAATATAAATTGAATTAATAAACCCAATCAACTTTTGTCAAAAACCCTCCTTCGCAAAAAGGAAGAACTGCGTGTGGTTTGATTCCCATTCAAAGGGATACGCAAGCATGCCAACCTTTAAGGCATCAACTCCAAAATATTTTAAATAATATTTTTCCTTTTCATATTTCATATTTCATATATCTTTCTTTTATTGCTTATATGTCTATTATGAATTTCATTTAGTAAATTAATTGAGGAATATGTACTTTTCCTAATACCCATAAGGGCTAAAGGAAAGATCCTCTTATCTTATTTTATTTTCTATCCATTTCTTTCATAACTGTCATTCATAAAATCTTTGCATCATTAATAACTGTTTCATTCATCATTCTTAATCTCGTTCATTCATGCACGAAATTCATCTTTACATAAAAGTTATTTTGCATTTTTAGCCAAACTAAAGAAATTTACTGTTATTACCAAAACCTGATTCCCAAGCCCTCTTTGGTCACTTGAAGACTAGTGCTTTTTCAGTGGAATTAATTAAATAATTTGGAGTTAATTTCATTTGGGTTTTCCTTTAATTTTCCCCAATAAGAATAAATAAAATTAAAGTGGCGATTCCCTTTACAAATGCCAAAGTACAAAATCCAATTTCCAGAACTCATAACGGGTTCCAATCGTGGAGTTTCTCCTGGAGAGCATTTTGATTCTTTTAGCGGATCAGACCGGTGCTCGGGCAAGGCCTCACAATTACGAGGAAGGGTATGTTAATAAACCTCTACTCTTATTATAAGGAAGAGCATGCTCACCCGGCCTTTACTCTTTATTACGAGGGGAATATGCTAATAAAGTGCCTCTATTCCTAATATGTTGCGAGTATGATTTCTATATCCATCTATCTATGAGTTATGATTTCTTTCATGAGCTGTATACATTTTTATTCTTGTATATTATGAGTTATTGATTCTTACGAGTTATATGAACCTCGTTTGCTATATTATAAGCCATTTGGTAAGATATGAGCACGACCATCCCTGTGAGCTAGCCTTGAAACACCTAGCCTCACAAGTATGGTAGTATATTCTTTATTCACTGCTTTATCTCATTATAGTAGTATGTTGCGAGTATGATTTCTATATCCATCTATCTATGAGTTATGATTTCTTTCATGAGTTGTATACATGTTTATTCTTGTATATTATGAGTTATTGATTCTTACGAGTTATATGAACCTCGTTTGCTATATTGTAAGCCATTTGGTAAGATATGAGCCCTACCATCCTTGTGAGCTAGCCTGGAAACACCTAGCCTCACAAGTATGGTAGTATATTCTTTATTCACTACTTTATCTCATTAGTGATTCAATTTTTTAGGAGATTAGAAGTTCATCATATCGGTTCTTCAGGCATTCTTCTTCCTAGAGAACCAAATTGATAAATATAACTTCTCCTTTTCTTATATGTAATTGAAGTATACTCTAGTGCTCCATGTGTGAAGAGAGAGAGATATTCTTTTGGCCTAAGGGCAACATATGAGGATATTATTTATATAAACTTATATTTAAGTTTTTATGAAACTTACGAGCTTATATGTATATGTATGTGGATGAGATTATGAGTATGTGTATGCGTTCAGGTTCTAATCTAGGAATGTGTATGTGTTAATTGTAATGATGCCATGAGGATTATATGATTAGATGGGTTCTACGGGTTTTCGGTGGCTTTATGCCTACCCATGCCCTAGAACCTTCACAGTTGCGAAGTTGGGCTGTGACAAAGTTGGTATCAGAGCTTAAGGTTAAGTATAGTTTAGACTTTATAAGTCATAGAGTATGTGAGCACCATGGAGCATAGGATAATTCCTCTATGTCTATTGAAGTCATCATTTATGTGTAAATCCGCGTTACTTTCATATGTTAAATCTTTGATATATGTTTATCTTATAGATGCCTCCTAGAAGAGGAAGAGGAAGAGGTAGACCAAAACGTGTACCTATCGCGAGTGTGGGAATACCGAATGTGGCTTCAGATGCCGCCTCCATTTATGAGGAACCACTTCAACCACCTAGAGCTAGACACTGGGTTCAAACGGAAGAAGTGCATGTTCCACCAAGAGGTGATGGTGACGATTTTAGGCATGAGAATGAAGAGTTACACCAAGAATTGTTGGAATTGAGGCGACAAAGGCAATAAGATGCTAATGTAGCACAACTGCCCCATCCTCCACTGGTTCAAGAGAGAATGCCACTGCCACCGGTTCCTGTGAATGTCCTTATTCCTAGGCATGTAGCAAGGAGGGTGATTGATGATGGTGGGGCAAGCATGTATAACTTCCTGAAGATAGGACTCTCAAAATTTCATTTTGAGTATGGGGAAGAACTGCATGGGTTTCTCGAGTCAGTTGAGAAGGTGGTGAGACAATTGCCATGTTCTGATGCTAGGGCAATCGAGTTAGTAGGACTTCTATTGAAGGATAATGCGTGAGATTGGTTCCAACATCATATGGAGAACCAATTATATGAGGAAGTGCCATCGGTATGGGAACAGTTCAAGCAAGACATGATTGATGAATTCTTAGGTGAAGGAGAAAGGGAAAACATAATAGTCTAATTTGAGAGGTTGAAACAGCAAGGCATATCAGTGACTGACTATGGCAAAGAGTTTATTCAGCTGAGCAAGTTTTCATAAGAGGTAGTGCCTACAGAAGCAGCTAAGATCAGAAGGTTCAAAAGAGGATTGATTGAACAATTGCACAATGCTTTATGTGTCATTGAATTTGCTTCCGTGTCTAAGTTGATTGACAAGGAAAAGCAAATGGAATCTAAGAGCAAGGAAGATAGAGTAGAGAGGGATAAGAGTAACAAGAACAAGCCTAAGAGCTCTGGTAACCAGAATATAGGTAGAAGGAGTAGTTCCCAAGTAAAGACAGTTGAGCCTGCTACTTCTACTATGATTTAGAGCCACATGGGAGGTAGTCAAAGTAGTGGACATATTAGGGGAGTACCAATGGCTTCTGCTTCAGCTACTAGTTTTGCATCCAGGTATGAGCAGCAGAGTTACAGTCAACCTACTTGTGCCACATATAGGAGGAAACATGATGGGATATGAAGAACAGCTGCAGGTACTTGTTATAAATGTGGTCAGGTAAGACACTTTATCAAGGGTTGTCCTTTATGGGGAGATCATCAGAGTACACCTGCTACTTCTCAACCTACAATACAGATGGCTAAACCTGATATCAGGAGCTCTGGGGATAGAGGTAGAGGACAAGGTCAAGCACCCGGATCCAGTCAAGCTTAGAGGGGAGAGGTAGAGACAGAGTATTTTCCCTTAACCAACAGGAGGACTATGCTTCCAACACTACTGTGATAGGTATTCTCCCTATTCAAGATGTGTTAGCTAGAGTTTTATTTGATTCGGGGGCTATGCATTCTTTTATTTCTCCATATTTTGCAAAGAAACTGGGAAAGGGTAGAGAGATCATGAATATTCCCTTAGAAGTGTCTACACCTTTAGGAGAAACTATTGAAGTGAAACATGTGTATCACTCTTGCACGGTTGAGATAGATGAGAAGAAGGTTCCAGCGGACTTAATCGAGTTGGAGGTACTAGAGTTTAATGTGATTCTTGGTATGGATTGGTTATCCAAGTACCATGCACATATAGATTGTCGGGAGAAGAAGATAGAGTTCAAACCATGTGATGAGCACGAGTTTATGTTTCAAGGGGAAAGAAGTGATGTACCTTCCAATTTCATATCTGCCATTAGGGCGAGGAGACTTCTAAGGAAGGGGTGTCAAAGATATTTGACACATGTGGTTGATACAAGGGAGACTCCTAATGAGGTACAACAAATGTCAATAGTTAGTGAGTTTCCAGATGTATTTTTAAAAGAGTTGCCAAGTTTGCCACCTGAGAGGGAGATTGAGTTCAATATCGAACTTCTTTTTAGTACGCAACCAATATCCATTCCTTCTTACATAATGGCACCTATAGAATTGAAGGAATTGAAAGTGCAGTTGCAAGATTTATTAGATAAGGGATTCATAAGGCTGAGCAGTTCACTGTGGGGTGTACCAATCTTTTTTGTGAAGAAGAAGGATGGTTCTATGAGGTTATGTATCGACTATAGGCAGTTGAACAAAGTGACGATCAAGAATAAGTATCCTTTACCAAGGATAGATGATTTGTTTGATCAATTACAAGGAGCAAGTCACTTCTCCAAGATTGATCTCAGGTCGGGCTATCATCAGCTTAGAATAAAAAATGAGGATATATGTAAGTTTGCCTTTAGGACGAGGTATGGCCATTATGAGTTCACAGTGTTACCATTTGGGTTGACTAATGCTCTAGCAACATTTATAGACTTGATGAATCAAGTGTTCAAGCCATATTTGAAAAAGTTTATCATTGTATTCATTGATGACATCCTTATCTATTCTAAGAGTAGAGAAGAGCATGAGAGCATTTGAGAGTAGTCTTATAGACTCTGAGGGAGAATTAGTTATATGCCAAATTGTCGAAGTGTGAATTTTGGCTTGATCATGTATGCTTCTTAGGTCATATGGTTAGCAAAGATGGCATTCAAGTAGATCCTAAGAAGATTGAAGCAGTGTTGAGTTGGCCCAAACCCACAAATGTGACACAAGTTCATAGTTTCCTTGGCTTGGCAAGTTATTACAGGAGATTTGTCAAAGATTTCTCCAAGATAGCTTCGCCATTAACCAAGATAACTAGAAAGAAAGTGAAATTCCAGTGGGATGATGAGTGTGAACAAATTTTTTAGAAACTCAAAACTTTCTTCACTACAACTCCAGTACTTGCATTACCGAAAGGATCAGATGGATTTGCAATATACTGTGATGTTTCAAAAGTGGGACTTGGATGCATTCTTATGCAACACGGGAAGGTGATTGCATATGCATCAAGGCAATTGAAGAAACATAAGATGAACTACCCCACACATAATCTAGAGATAGTAATAGTTATTTTTGCTCTCAAGATATGGAGACATTATCTTTATGGTGAGAGGTGTGAGATCTACACCGATCATAAGAGTCTCCAATACATCTTAAAATAGAAGGACTTGAACCTAATGTAGAGGAGATGGGTAGAGCTATTTCAGGATTATAATTGTCAGATCCTTTATCATCTGAACAAGGCTAATGTAGTAGCGGATGCCTTGAGTAGAAAATCTATTGGGAGTTTAGCCCATATTGAAGTGGGGAAAAGATCTTTGATAAAAGAGTTGAAATATTTATTCAACAAAGGGTTACAATTTGAGGTTTCTGAATCTCAAGTATTAATCGTTCACTTTCAATTAAAACCCAAGTTGATCAATGAAATTAAGGCCTTGCAAGATGAAGATTCTTTACTTGTCAAGTTGAAGAGAGAAGTTCAAGCGGTTAAACAACAGAATTTAAGTTGATCAATGATGTGTGGATGCATGGGAAGAGAATATGTTGCCAAATGTGAATGATCTTAGAGAGAAGATCATGAAAAAGATCCATCAAGCACGATACAGTGTTCATACAGGCGCCCCCAAAATGTATCACAACTTAAAAGATTATTATTGGTGGTCCGATATAAAGAAAGATGTGGCTAAGTTTGTATCTTCATGCTTGACGTGTCAGCAAGTCAAGTTTGAACACCAAAAGCCATCCGGTCTATTGCAAGAGATTAAGCTACCCAAGTGGAAGTGGGAGCACATTACGATGGACTTTATGGTAGGGTTGCCAAACACCTTGAAAGGCTATGATTCTATATGGGTGATAGTTGATAGGCTGACTAAGTCAGCTCACTTCCTAGAAGTCAAGACAACCTACACAGTAGCCCAATATGCACAGTTATATTTAAACAAGATTGTGAGCCTTCATAGTGTACCAGTATCTATCATTTTGGATAGAGGTACTCAATTCACATCTAGATTCTAGTATAAGTTGCAAGAAGCATTAGGTACTCAGTTGGATTTCAGTACATCTTTTTATCTACAAACCGATGGACAATCAGAGAGAACCATATAGACTTTATAAGATATGCTTATAATGTATGTGATAGACTTTGGTAGGAGTTGGGATAAGTATTTGCCCTTGATAGAGTTTGCATATAACAACAGTTATTACTTTACCATTGGTATGGCACCGTATAAAGCATTATATGGAAGAAAGTGTAGATCACCGGTATGTTGGATGGAAGTAGGAGACAAACATATCAAAGGGCCATAATTAATCAAGGAAACTTTGAAAAAAGTGCCAATGATATGAGAAAGATTGAAGACTGCCTTCAGCAAGCAAAAAAGTTATGCGGATCCAAAAAGGAAGGATGTCCACTTTTCGATAGGAGACCATGTCTTTCTTAGAGTCTCTCCTATGAAAGGTGTGATGAGATTCGGCAAGAAAGGCAAGCTCTCACCAAGATTTGTGGAACCATTTAAGGTGTTGGAAAGAGTAGGCAATGTCTCTTATAGACTAGCTCTTCCACCAAGTTTGGGTCATGTACACTCCACATTTCATGTATCTATGTTGAGAAAGTATGTGCCGGATCCATCACATGTATTGCAACCGCAAGCTCTAGAAATGGATCATAACTTGACCTACAAAGAGCTACCGATTGCAATCATTGATAGGCAAGTGAAGAAGTTGAGGAACAAAGAAATAGCAATGGTTAAGGTACAATGGAAGAATCATAATATATAAGAGTGTATATGGAAAAGTGAACAAGATATGTTGCATAAGTATCCCTATTTGTTTCATGTGTAATACAAGTAAACTATGTGTAATTGTAAAATTCGGGGACGAATTTTTATAAAGAGGGGAGAATGTAATATCCTAAGTTCATGTGTGCATTTATTTGATCCTTTATATGAGTTACTAGATGTGTACCAAGTACGTTTATAAGCCATAAGTTGTATGATAAGTAATTTATATGGATCTTGTGGTGTTTATATTGAAATGAGGCTAATGGGATGAATTTATGGCTATATGTGGTGAATTAGAGGTTGTTTTGAAAGTTTTGGAGTGTGAACGCTAGTTCATAGTCCTGAACGCTCGTTCATATGGTTGAATGTGCGTTCAGAAAGCCCCTACTTGAACAGTAGCAAACTGAGGAATGGAGATGAACGTTCATTCACAGAATATGAATGCTCGTTCATGCAAGTGAACGCTCGTTCATCTATTTGAAGGCTCCTTCAGAAACCTTCTATGTAAACAGTTAAAGTTAAGGAATATGAAATGAACGCTCGTTCATCATGTCGGGCCTAGGCAGAATTGACCGGCTATATAAAGATAATTAAACCCCAAATCAATTTATTTAAGCCATTTACTCCTCCCTAACCCTAAAAAACTTCAAGAGAAACACCCTACCTACCCACATTTAGTGCTAAAGACTTCATTTATTACATCAATTAAAGGATCTAAGGTTATTGGAGTCATTATTTCATCCATTATTGAAGTATTTATTGAAGAGGTAAGTTAGGGTTTTAAGTTTCTTTCAAGTTTCTTCTTCATTCTTGTTATAAGTCTATGTTGGGAAGGTATTAAATTAAGAATCATGAGTCTAGCATGTGTATAGTGATTAAAAGCATGAATTGATATGAATTTGTTATTTTTATGTGTTTATATGAATAGTTCCTCCTAGAAGTCATAATACTGATCATGATGGTTGTGATGAGCCATTTTGTTTGATGTGATTAGGAGTCTTTTAAGAGATAGTAGAGCATTCTTTTTAGCTAAAGTGAGTAGAAAATATACTACTACTCTTGTATTTGAATTTCTAAGGCCTAATTTGGATTTTTTTTTATAAAATAATTCTAATTTTAGGTTGTTTTTAAAACTATTTACCATTTTAGGTTATTTTTTGTTGAACTGACAGTGGAGGGTTGACTGTGATCTGGCTGCTATTGGGAGTAGCGGCCAGGCAAATAAAAAAAATTTCACGCTAACTCATCTAGTGGGTTAATAATAATAATAATAATTGTATGAACTTTAGTTCATACAAATTATTAGCAAGTTGTGTGAATTGGTAGGGCTAATAAAAGCAGTAATGATTTAAAAAAAAACAAAAACAAAAAGCTGAAAGCTCTAAGATGTGTAGACCATCTGGCCGTTGGTGTGACCAGCAGACTAGTCTGTGCCCGTTGTTCACAGTAACGGCTTGGTCCTAGCCGCTTCTCTTTCCAATGGCCTGAACCTAGCCGCTTCTTTGACCAGCGGCTAAATTTTTTTTTTGACTCTGCACCATACCAACTCAGCAAAAAAAAATAGCCTAACTTTGATACAATCTATACGTTCTCTCAAGGAAATATTCTAGCAAGGTGGAATATTCAAAGCATGTATGTAGTTTTAATTATGTTTTTCTTGCTTTCTAATACTATTGTAGGTCTGTTTGGGATTGCTGTTTGCGACTAAAAAAAATATTTTTTGAATTTTTTTGATTTAATTGATTGATTTTTATTATTTTTTATAAATTGTTTTTTCAAACTTGCTTTTGAGAAAAGTATCAATTTATCTGCTTCTAGGAAAAAACAGTTTAAAATTTTTTTTTATTGAAAAGCGCTAACGGCCCTATGTCTGTAAATTAAATTTCCTATAGTACTCCTTTTGCATGGATCAAATGCAATTAATAATTAATCTATGTACTTTTATCTTATTTTCATCTCCTTATGTAATTGCAATATTAATAATTACTCTAGAAAAAGGCTTTTTACTAATTTAGGTTTGTTTTGCAAAATAAATTTCAATTTAGGTTGTTTTTGAAAAAATTCTCATTTTAGATTGTTTCTAAAACTATTTCCCAAGTTAAGCTATTTTTTTGCTGAGTTGGCATGATTTAGAGTTAGAAAAAATATTTGACCACTAGTTAAAGGAGCGGCCAGACCAATCCGCTAGTCACACCAGCGGACTAGCGGCTGGCCGCTGTTGTGCTAAATCTGCAAGTGTACATATCATGGGCAAATAATAGTGTGTGAGTAGAGTGTCGATTCCACAAGGAAGGTATTGACAATTACCAAAAAGTATGATTACTCTATTATTTAGAAAATCAATTTAGTTGTAAAAAAAAAAGAAAATTAAAATAGATGTAAGAAAATTTAAAAGATAAATTCAATAAATGATAAAGATCTAGGATTTAGATTTCATCAATTGATTACCTATGACTTTTCTATGTTTTCTAGATTAGTTTATTTTTATTGGAATTAATGATTAGATTTCCCTAAATTATATAATTTTCTTTCTCAAGATACAATACAAGTATTTATATTAACCTCATATCTACTCTCGTGATTACAAGCAATTAACACAAACCCATTAAGTTTTATGGAAATCTTTTAAATAATCACAAAAGAGTGTTCTTTTCTTTAAGCAACACATTCCCTAGGTCTAATATCTCATTAAACTAATATTATGCTTCTACTCTCGCTACTTCACATAATATTTTGAACATGCAAATAGTGATCAATTATTCACAAGTATTAAGTTCTAAGAAAAAAGAATAATTCCAATAATTAAAACCAAATCAATTAAACAAAGATAGTCATAGACAAATCAAAAGATTACATCTAAATCCTAGAGAAGAAATTTAGCTACTCATAATTAAGAAGAAAGAAATAATTAAATTAACATAAATCTAATAGAAAACATAATAACAACTTAGTATTGAATTGAAAAATAAAAGTTTAGGAAGAACTCTTTTTGGGATATAGTCTTTAATGTACATGAACTCCAAAACTTCTCTTCTTCATCAAAATGAAAATACAAAGAAATGAAACTAAGAAAATATAAATCAATCTAATTGATTGAATGATGAATGATTGAATTGATAATTTGAAGGAGGGGTGGTAATGCCTATTTATAGGAAATTTTCATCTTTTTTTTCTACCA
>CATKHJ010445805.1:0-16686 GCA_949750685.1 Vernicia montana | reverse complement strand
CCTTATATTTTCCCAAAATAAAAATAAAGTAAGGTGGCGACTCTAAATCAATTTTCAAAATCAATCAATCTGAGTTCGGGGGCTCCATCGTGAGTTCAAACCCAAATGAGCACTTCGATTCCTTTAGCGGATCGGACCGGTACTCGGGCGAGGCCTCACAACTAGCACTAACAGTAATTATATTCTAATTAACTCTATTAGTTTTTTTTCTTAAAAAATAGATTCTCAATTAGAGACATCGAATCTTTGTCCATTATTTAATTTTTCCTCCAATATTAATAAAATTAAAAATTGTTTATAAACAGGGGCGGAGGCAAAACTCCAAAAGAGGGGGGCTAAAAAAAAATTGAGGGATTAAAATGAAAAATTTTTAAAATTAGTGACACAAAAATAAAAAAAAAAATCTAAAATTATGGAGCCAAACTAAAAAATATTTAAAATATATAAGTAAAATTTTAAAAATTATGGAGTCAAACTAAAAAAATCTAAAATATATAGATAATAATTTAAAAATTTTAAAAATTTTGGAAGCTAAACTAAAATATATTTAAAATATATAAATAATAATTTAAAATTTTGAGAAGTTTGGGGAGTCTTGGGGCTAAGACTCCCCTTACCTCCTCCCTCTGCCCCTGCTTACAAAGAAAATAATATAATTTAAATTTATTTATTTATATTATATTTTTTCAGTTTAAAAATCTCATTTCATAATTTTACCTTAAGATTTTAAAACTTTGAGCCGTCCTTGATCTTGCCCTTCTAATTAATCTTTTTGTACACCAGGGCCAATGCTGGCTATATTGAAAAAACATATTTGTAATTCCCTTCGTTCTTGATTAATGTAGCACACGTTTAAATATATATATATATATATATATAGAAATGGGTAGCGGAAGGGAAGGGGGTTTTGTTGTGTCTTGTGTTTTGTGTTCTGCAGAGAAAGATAAGTCAGAGTGAGTGAAAACTGAAAAAATGAAATTAATGCATTTCACAGACATGAATTTGACGTTTCAAATTCTAATTGTCAGAGTTTTCTTAGCCCACTCTGTACTGCACTGTTTTTTTTTTTTTTTTTTTTTCTCTCTCTGTTATAATTTTTATTTTTATTTATTTATTTATAATAATCTACATTATAAATATTTGGGGAAAAAAAATCTATATTATAAATAAATAAATAAATATAGCTGGAATGGAAGAAAACATTTTTGCCAGCTTGTAATCTACTATATACAAATCCACTTGCAGATCCCGAGGTCTTTTAATCATTACTCTCATTTGCATTTTACACCCATTTCTCATTTCCATTTTTATTTTCTTTTCCGTTTTCATATTAATTTATTTATGTGTTTTCATATATATATATATATATATATATATATATGTGCAACATATTAATTTATATTGATAATTTTGAATTTATAAATAAGAAATCACTTTTCCACTCATTAATATTGAATTTTTTTTCAAAATAATAAACGAAAATGCTTTTTGGATCAAATTGATTCAGATTAAAAGGGTTATACATGTAATTTTTTTTCTTCTAATGCAATGTAAAAGTACAAGAATAACCTTCTTTATTTTTCTAATTAAAAATGCAGCATCTTGGAATTTGAAGTTTAAATTTCATTATCTTTCTCATTTAATAATTATATATTCATTAATTTTATTATGAATTTCAATGCATTGATAACAAACAATCTTTCACAATAAATTAGTTTTCTCTTCATTTTTCTACTATTTAAAATTGGTAACAAACAATGCTTATGTTGCAAAATTTTATTTTTTCTTCATTTTCTTTTTCTTCAAGTTATTATTATGCTTTTGTTATGCACCCAATTTCACTAATTTTGTTCAATGTACCTTCATTTTTTTTAATTTAATATTATTGTAAAAAGCAATTAAAAAATAAAAATATTATTTTTTTATTTTGAATTATAATAAATAATAACAACGTTTTTAAAAATGAAATTTGATCCTGCCTCATCTTTAATCATTTGGATTAGACATTATTGGCTCATTCATTAATATTTTCATTAATACTTATTTTTTTTTAAAATTAAACTGTAATACCCCGAGTTCCATGTTATGCTTTATAAGAGTTAAACTACAATTATATTGAAATGATGTCCATAGATAGAGTATTGCGATAAGATGATAAGTATGAAGGATAATTGAAGTGTCCTAGTAAGTTGAATGAAGAGAAATTTGAGAAAAACAGGGTTGAATGCACGTTCAAAATATTGAATGCTCGTTCAACATCTCTCTGTGTAAATAGTGATTTTCAGGAATTGGGGATGAACGCTCGTTCAACATGGTGAAGGCTCGTTCAAAAGCCCTCAGTGTGAACAGTAAAGATTTTGTATTTTTAGCCTGAATGCACGTTCATTCATGATGAACGCTCGTTCATCATGATGAACGCGCGTTCAACTAAGGTGAACGCTCGTTCAATTATCGGGATTTATAAAAGGGGGGCAACAGCCTCAAATCGGGAAAACATAACCTTTTTCATTTATTTCGGTTCCAACTGTCTCCAAGCATTAGTAAACCCCATAAATGCTACTATAAGGTCAAGATCCATTATTCTAACTCTAAGATAACATATTTATGGCATCATTAAGAGGATCTAGGGTTGTTGGATCTCTTTCCTCTTCATTAACATAAACTCAATTTAAGGATAAAATACATTAAAAACAAAGGGTAAAATGTAATCAATTAAGCACTTATCACAACCTCTATAGCAAGCAAATGTGGTGGTGAGAACCTCCATCCTCATCATTCCTTCTATCTCTATGAGGATCTATAGAAACCCAAATAAAGAATAACAACAATTTAATAATCTCTCAACTTAATTCATATGACAATGCTAATGATACTTACGCATCCCAATCTTACTATAAACTCACTTCTATAGAAAGAAATTGAAGGAAATGAAGAAACCCTAACTTACCTTCAATCAAAAGCTTGAATAATGGGAAGAGGAAAAAGATCCAACAACCCTAGATCCTCTTAATGATGCAATAAATATGTTATCTTGGAGTTAGAATAATGGATCTTGACCTTATAGTAGCATTTATGGGGTTTACTAATGTTTGGAAACAGTTGGAACCAAAATAAATGAAAAAGGTTATGTTTTCTCGATTTGGGGCTGTTGCCCCCCTTTTATAAATCCCGATAATTGAACGAGCGTTCACCTTAGTTGAACACGCGTTCATCATGAATGAACGTGCATTCAGTCCAAAAACATAAAATTTTCACTGTTCACACAGAGAGCTTTTGAACGAACGTTCACCATGTTGAACAAGCGTTCATCCCCAATTCCTGAAAATCACTATTTACACAGAGAGCTGTTGAACGTGCGTTCAACCATGTTTTCTCAAATTTCTCTTCATTCAAATTACTAGAACACTTCAATTATCCTCCATACTTATCATTTATCGCAATACTCTATCTATGGACATCATTTCAATATAATTGTAGTTTAACTCTTATAAAGCATAACATGGAACTCGGGGTATTACAGTTTTATACTCAAATACAACATTGGAATCAACAAATACAGCTATTAGGAGATTTAATTCAACATATAAACTTCTAACCACAATTTTTTTTTCTTAAATAAAAAATTATTTTTTCCTTTCATGTTTATCTTTTGTTTTCTCTCATTTTCATTTTAGCCATTGTTTTACTTTTTTTTTAAAAAAAATCTTCGATCAATTACTCACATGGCTTGTTGAGACAATTTTTAGTAAACAAACTATTACTTGTAAATATTTGGAAATAGAGCTATCCGTGGTAGGGATGGTCATTTTGACCCGCTTCGATGAGTATCTGTAAAACTCAATCTTTTTATCTGTTTCGTTTATAATGGGGTTGTGCCCGCCCCGAACTCGTTTCACATATCCGTTTATATATTTTATATTAAATATATTATTTTAATACACATAAATACATATTATATTTTTAAAATTCATTTTTTACATATGTTTATTTATATTATAATTATATATTTCAAATAAAATATACATAATGACACATTTTATACATATGTTTATGTAAATATATTATATTTTTTTTATAAAAATATAATTTTTATATAATTATATATATATTTTTACTCTTAAAAAATAAATGGGTATTCGCAACCTGTCCAATCCCATCCCACCTCTAAACCTGCCCTGCCTCGCTATAAGACGAGTAGGATATAGATATACTAAAACTCACCCATATTTGATCCATGGCCATCCCTAATCCGTAGCTAAAATTATTCATACCTAGGTAAAAAAGAGAGAGTGTTAAGTTTTTTTTTTTTTTTTTAATTGAGTCAAATTTTAAACTTCATGGAAAGTGTTTTGAGGAAATTACACCAAATACACTTTTTTTATTTTTTTTTTCAAAAATACCCTTTTGTTTTTTTAGGTTTTAAAAAATGCTCTTTTTTTTTTTTTTGTATACTTATGATATACCTTTTATATACTTATGATATACTTTTAAAAGTGTGACATTTTTGAAATAGAAAATTAAATAAGTGTATCTTTGGAAAAAAAAAAAAAAACATGTATGAAAATATTTTATCTTTTTGAGGTGTTTGTGTAAAAATCCCAAGTGTTTTTTTCTGGCACCCAACTTAAGAGTCCTTTAGTTTCTGGCCCGAGTATTATGTTTTTTTTTTCCAAAAACAAGTTTAATTATTATTATTATTTTTTTTGGCCTGTAATGTATTGAATTGGACTTGTATTCCTCTTATTTTTATTTTAAAATGTTTGTTTTTTCAATTTTTGAACACGAGCGCAATACACAAATTAGGCAAATATAATATCAAAGAAAAATTTCTAAGAGTTTAAAACAATCCAATATAATTTAACCATAATTAACACTCAAATCCCAATTTTAAATCATTCACTATTACATCAAAATGAATTAGTTTGGATATTGATATAAGTATATCATTTTTTTAATTTACATTTAAAAAAAATTGAAGGAGTGAAACTATCAATGATTGAATTTTTGGCATCATATTTTTAAAATAAACTAGTAAATTTATTCGTGTATTGCATGCTATTCAAGAAAATTTTGAACTCATGAGTTTACATTGATTATAAATAAATACTTTTTTTTAAAAATTGTACTAACTAAATATAATATAATAATTAAATGTAACATTAAATTTAATAATAATTTAATTTTTATACATGTACAGTATATATATCTTAAAATAATATAATAATATAAAAAAATAGATAAATTAAAAATTATTAATAACATAATAATAGGTAAGTTAAATAAAAATTCGCCGCCCGCAATTAGTTAATTATTAATTTATAGACTCATATAAAAATGTTTTTAACTCACCATTGTTCTCCATACTAAAAATAAATTTATATAAATAAATCTTCGATTCCAAAAAAAAATAAAAAATTTAAGAGTGTTTACACCATAATTTTTTATTTGGGCTAGATCCATTAAAAGGGCTCATTAGTGAATCAAATCCAAGAATCAAGAGATGCCCATTTATGCCTATAGATGAAAACAGTTGCAATAAGAGACTTTCGGTATTCCATAGTACAATGGAGAATTCTAGATCATTAGCAGTTACTAGGAGTTACCAGCAATTAAGCTATTTCTGGGGAAGTGGGAGAAGCAGTTACTAGCTTACAGCAGTAACGAAGCAGTTACATTCTTAGGAAGTATTTAAACTAAATTGTAACTTCTATGCAAACCCCAACCGATCCAACACCCAACAGCTCCAAAAGGTAAAACCTATCTTCTTCAACCTTCAACCTTCAAGTTTTCTAAACTTTCTGTAATCTATATTCAATTAATGCAATTTTACTTTTTTCATAGCTGTCGTTCTGTTGCTTTAATTACTGTTTCACAATCGCTATTGAGGGTTCAAGCATATTGTGGTAAGGAAACTTGAGTACTCACAATCATCTGATCGTAGAAGTCTAAATGACGCAATTCATAAGTTTCGTGTACCTTCACCCGCACGTGGCACACCCGTAAAATTAACGTATTACCCTTAGGCCAAAATTAGAACCAATAATAATTTTGGCACGCCAAGTGAGACATATTTTCATGGCACCAAAACTAGAAATTTTGAAAAATACGTTGTTGCTGGTTCTCAAGAGCCGCACGATGACACTACAACAACAGTGCAAGAAGGTCTCGTTCCACAGTTTGTGGATCAAATTGAACGTGGGTTGGCTTCTACACAGCCAGGTCACCAAGATAACACACCAAAGTCAGAGATTCCAACAGGTTTTGTTGTTGGAAATCAAGGTAACATTTCTCAGCCTATTAATGTCACTCTTCCTACCAATAATTTGCAAGTACTATTGGATGAGATGAACAGGCAGACTAGATTTATGTATGAAGTATGTGTTAGAAGTCAAGATATGATTCAACAGGCAGTATCTAGTAGGGATGGCAGCGGGCGAGTATGGGGCGGATTTCTCATTACTCGTACCTGCCCCGGGGCGGGTATGGTATTCGCGAGTTTACCCGTTTTAATTTTTTTTCTTTTTTCTTTAAAATAATTATTTAATATTAATTTTTTTATATATACATATATTCATTTATATCTCTTTTCTACATATCTATACAATATAATTTATCTTTTACATAAAAAAATAAGCTATAAATTAAAAATGATATATTAAATATATATATATATATATATATATATATATATATAATATTTGAAAAATTAAAAATATATATTATATATATAATCGGGGCGGGTTCAGGGCGAGTTATAGCATTACCCGCCCCGCCCCGAACCCGATTCGGGTTTTAAATTGCAGGGCGGGCTAATTGCCATCCCTACTATCTAGTATGTTCACTCCACCACAAAGCCCTAGGGAGACTACTGTCCATAGGCTAACTAGGCAGTCCTTAGAAGAACTCGGGGGGTAATCTTCTACTCAACAAAAGGCTGATGATCCTCACTGCCCTAAAGAACGCTATCTACCTCCTCATTGGAGGGAAGAACCAAGGATTGTGCCTATTGGCCGTCCAAGGCAAGTTTTACCACAACAATTGCATACTAATACTAACCCAGGTAATCACCCTACTGTTTATGATCATGACACAAGTTTCAATGGTGAAGGGGTAGTGAACTTAGCACCAACAGTCAACAGGATTCCACAGCATGTTCTTCCACAACAAGTCCCCAGGGAGCAAATTCCTGTGGATATTGAAGTCGTAAGGGATGTTGTTCAAGAACTGTATGGGCTTGGCCTTAGACAAATAGGCCGTCCAAAATTTCACAAACCATATCCTGCTGCCATAGACCGAGAGAACCCATACCCCAAAGGATATAAAATTATTGATTTTACTCTCTTCTTTGGGGAGGATGGCTAATCTACCATAGAACACATTGCAAGATTCGTTATACAATGTAGAGAACTTGCCAACTACGAGGCTTTCCCCAACTTTAAACTTAGGTTGTTCCCTAACACACTTACTGGTGCTGCATTCACCTGGTATACTACTCTGCCTAGGGATTTCATACTAACTTGGAAAGAGATGGAGCATCAGTTTCACACTCAGTTCTTTAGAGCTGAGCTTGAGGTTTGCATAGTAAAATTATCTAGAGTGAAGCAGAGAGCTAGGGAGACTGCGGATAAATTCATATCCAGTTTAGAAAAGATGAGGAATCGCTGCAAAATATTCCTACTTGAGACTGAGTTCGTGAAGATGGCCCAGAGAGGCCTTGACATAGAACTGAGGAAGAAGTTCCAAGGTATGGAATTTAGGGACTTTTATGAACTAGCTGCTAAGGTAACAAAATATGAAGAACTATTGCAGAAAGAAAACCATAAAAAGAGAGTTGCTATGGGAACTTACTTCCAAGATGTTTCTAATCCTGAAATTGTTGTAGCAGACCTAGCTAATTCATGTTCCTGTATATATCCATCACTAGTGAGAAAGACACTAGAGGCATGGAAAAAATCCCAAGCCTCCAGTAATCAACAATAGTATACTTTGATGTCTCCAAGATTGAGGAGATATTCAACTTCCTACTGCAAGAAAAATTCATCAAGCTGTTTATTGATTATAGATTACCAGCTGGGGATGAGACCAAAGGCAAAGACTATTGTAAGTATCACAATTCTTGGAACCATTCTACTAGTACTTGTTGGGGTTTCCGTAATGTGGTACAAGACATAATCAACAAGGGAGTGTTGAAATTCCTCGAGAAAAAGGAATCCATGCTCATAGACGAAGATCCATTTCCACCAGTGGCCACTGTTAACTCTGTAGCTATTGATCTCAAGTCCCTAGTGATTTCTGACGACAAGCAGAAAGACAAGAGTCTACCAAAGATTCGTAGAGAGAAAAGTTCTAAACTATGGCATCTCACCAGAGAGATAGGCTACCAGAAAGATCACTAAGAGTAACTCACCAGTACAAGTTTAAAAGAGGTTAATCTCGCTTCATTGTTCCTCATATTGTGGAGCCAACTCACAAATGGCATTTTGTAGAACACAAGAAGTTCCCTAAGCCACTTACTAGGACTCAAAAGACAAATGGCTGAGGCTAGGAGACATGCCAATCCTTAGGACTTTCCTCCTAGGGAAGTGAATAGAAGCAAGTTCAAAAGAAAAGCCACTGAGGATTTTGAGAGTTCTGATAAGGATCTACTGGGGAACCTTCTGGTAAATTCGATTTCAAGATATTTTACTCTTAACCTCCTCGTAATGAGATAGCTATGGAATCAATTGAAGCTATATGTTGGGATGATGTGGAATTAGTTGGTAGTTCCGGTTCAGGAAGTGTGGGGAGCTTTATGGTAGGGAGTTTACCTATTCCCTATTGATGTGCTGCTGTGACCATGACACTGCCTTACAGAGGAGGATGTCATTGAAATCCAAGTTCCTAACACTCGAAGGCAACTTTCCCTAAGGAGGAAGATTTCTACAGAGGAGTTACTATACAAGCAGATAATCCTCACCAGCCTAAGAAGGTGATTTTCGAAAAACCATCAACTCATCAAACACATTTATTGTGATATTTAGTTTCATTAGCTATGGAAATATTAAGCAATATGAATTTTATTTTTATTTTAGGCTAATAATTACAAGGTCGAAAAATAAATATTATTCATATTTGTGAAAATTAATCTTTGGCTAAGAAATTAAATTTACATTGAATATGTCAAAAATCTCTCTTTCCATATTTTAGCTCATCTACTCCAAATAAATTGCAAATTTCAAAATTTAAATTCAAGATTAATTTTTATTTTATATGGGTTCTAAATAAAATCAATGAATTTTTGGCAATAATTTTTGCCAAAAATTGATTTATTCCCTAGCTAAATTTTATGAGAAAGATCAAGAAAATATGAAATTTGGCAATGGAAGAGATCAAAATCACAAAAACCCATAGAAATTTGCAAAGAAAAATCAAAATTTCTCACCTTTCAATAATGGAAAATAAGCCAAGATTTAGGAGGAAGAGGCTGCCAGAAACTCGCCAAAGCCAGATCGAACAATTAAGGACAAGGACAGCCGCTGGTGCTGTGGGCCACCAGTTGCGGCGCACGCTGGCTAGCCTGCTACTGCGTTCAAGGCAGCAGGTCCCGATGTGCGACCTGCGTGAGATGGGGTTGCTTCACGAGTTGTTGCAGCTGTTGTGCCTGCAGGAGGAACTCCACTGGCTATAAGTGTCGACACTAACTGGAGTTGGACGTCCGGCGATGAGGGTTGCTGGAGAAGGAAGCCGTAGAAGGAGATGAGGCAGTTGGAAGCCGACGGTGGGAAAGAAAGAAGAAAGATAATAAATAAAAAAAAAAAAGGAGAAAGAAAAGGGTTTTGGGCTTTTTGAATTTTTTTTATTACTTCTTTAGATAAATTGGCTAATTTTTGTTGGGAATTTGAAAAAAAAAATAATAAATTAAATTAATCCTTGGGTTTGTTGGAAAAGGATTAATTTGAAGAAAATTAGGAATTATGAAAGGTTTAGAACTTTGGATTATTGGTTTGGTAAAAGAAAAATTAAAAGAAGCAGGTGATAAATTAATTTTTCCCGTGGAATTAATACACTGGGGAGCTTGTGGAGACGTTTTGTTTTGTTTTTCTACTCTTTAGAATTTTTCCTCAAGGCCATTATATGGAATTTTTGGTCTCATTGTGGAAGTAAGACACTAGAGGCACAAATATATGATTTATATCCATATAACTGTATGCCGGGGGCATTGTTTGTACCATAATTTTTTAATTGGGCTAGATCCATTAAAAGGTGTAATGCCCCAACCTCATACTAGCCATATGACAAGGCTATGAGATAGAAGTAAGATGGATATTAAGCTATGTACCTAAGTTAGAGATAGTTGAGTACACTAAGATCCGTATAGTAAGTATTATAATTTTTCGCTATCGAACTAAGAAATTTCTAGGAGATGATGGAGTGAATTTGATATCCAAAAGTCTAGGAAATGTCCTAAATTATGGTAATTGAGTGTGGAAGAGATTGATGTAGGTGATGAATGTAAGTGGTATGAGATGTATTTAAGGATTGAATTGCATATAAGAATTAAATTCATTGCCATATATATGGGTTTAGGATGAATAAAAAAGGTTAAATGGAAATGGAGATTTGAAACCCTAGAAAGTATAATACTTTGGAAATTAAATCTTAAAATATAATAGTTAGAGTCTTCCCTAATTTAGGATTATGTGAGATCATTAAGTGATTAGTAATAACAAGTATAGCAAGTATGATGAAATATAAATTATAGTCATGTTAAAATGATTAAAGGTAGATAAAATGCATTAGAACTTAATGGAATAGTGGAAAGTACTTGAAAGAGAATGAAGTTGAAATTGAGAACTAAAAAAGGAAATTTACAAGATAGTGGAGGTAATCTTGCAATGATGAAAAGTTCAAAAAAATATATATATATATATAGATATGGATGGGTAGGTCGGCAAAGAGGAAGGAGGAAGGAAAGCAAAGGGACAACCAATAAAAATTTGACATTTTTCCTATTCTTTTGACTTATAAAGGCTTGAAGTTTCTACACATTTTTTCTATCTTCTTTCTTTTCTCCATAAACTTTCTTTAAACATTATAAAGGAGTGCTTTAGCATTTGAAAGAAGGGTATGGCCAACCATCCTAGGGGAGTAAGGGAGACCAATCAATCAAAGGTAAGAGATTCTTAGTTTCCTAATTGAGTAATATTTCAATTCCTTGTTGTTAGGGTTTTGATTAGGTAGAAAATTTCATGAATTATTTTGTGAATTTAAAGAAGAAATTAGAAAAAGTGTAAAACATGAAAGCTGTATATTTATTTGTCTTATATATATTATAAAAATTTCAAGTCATTTGGAATTTTTTTGATATGGTAAACTGAATGAAGAGTATAAGCTGCCAGAAAATGATACATATTAGAGCATAATTAAATAGGCTACTGCGATTGATTTAATTCAGAGAATAAATAGTTTTGGTTTTTCACAAAATTTGGTTTTCAGATCCATATAAATATTACCTAGTTTTCATAAAAGTTTTAAGTCAAAATAATATTATTTGGTATGGTAAATAGGTAGCTAAAGACATACTAATCAGACTATTTTAGTATTTGGTAGTCTAAAATTGGCTGACTGAATTGGAAACCTTAGGGGAAGAATTTAGCTTAATATAAAACATACTAAATGTTACTGTATATGTTTAGTTTGATCCCATGAAAGGAATTTGTTATTGGAGATACACGTTTTGAGATATAGCTAAGTGAAGGGAGAAAGGTCAATCTGTTCCTTGCACAAGAGCAGGGTAGATTTTAGGAGCTCATTAAAAATTGTGTAGAGCTTCAAAATGGGATGACATTTGGATATGTTACTGTCCTATGTGTCTTATTTACAATTCATAAATAATTATAGCAATTGGAGTTGTATAGCTTGAGATATTGCAGAGAAAACCCTGCTAGGTCAGAAAATGATATTAGGTTGTAAATAGAAATGTAAAGTTTAAAATTTATATTCTATTGCTTAGAATTAAAGGTATTTATTTATGGATGTTAAATTGAATGTAGAGACACAAGAAAGTGATCAAGAAAGAGGTGATCAAGGGAGAGACGATCATCCTTTTTGTTTGTGTTAAAGAAAGTGCATAAGGAAGTTGCTTGAGAGGTGAGTGGAAAACGAATTGTTATTATTGCAATTTGAATTCTTGAATTAATCCTTCTTGATAACCTACCTCATTTAAGAAAATTCATTTGACAAAGAATCATACACATATTCTAAATCCTATTGAACCCTAGTTAGTGATTCATCAAAGCTTGAAAATTTCACATTTGTGATTCAAATTTTTATTGAGAAGATTATCGATATTCTTTGTTAATGAGTTTGTTCTAAGTTCTATTGAACTCTAATTCTTATTCGTCAACTACTTCACTAATGTTCATAAATTTATTGAAAATTCCAATTGAATTTCTTGAAATCCTAAGTGATGAGTTATTTGTTGAATCTCTATATAATGAGCCTAATAAGGCTTACTTTTAAATGTTTATCTTCAATCTCTAAATGTATTTATTGGAAAATTTATATGTGTTCATTGAAGTCTTATTATGAGATTATTGTTGATATTATTATGATTTTATTAAATTATTTTATGAGTTCTTAAAGCTTATTAAAGCTTTAAACGTTTCCATTGAAATTTCATATTGATGAAGTATTAAAGCTCTTTAAAAGCTTTATATTTGTTCATCGAAATTTCTATTGATGAGTACATTGAAATTTTATACTTGTTCATTGAATTTTTTTATTGATGAGCTATTAAAGCTCTTTATATGAGTTTATTACAACCTCTTATATGAGAATTATTGATTTCTTGCAATCCCTTATAAATGGGAATTACTAATAGTGATATTTTTTTAATGTGAAATTTTAAAATTTTAAAGCAGAGATCCCTGACTGATGTGAAAAACATCAGACTGTGTGCACACTTTACCCATTGGATAAGGTATATTATTCGGACTCTAGCTAGAAAGAGTAATGCTCCTAGCCGTAAGACTTGATCAGTCTTGCGAGTGTTCAGTGGGCATGCTCTAAGAGATGAGCCTCTACCATCAGTGTTATATTGATGAGGAAGCATTTGCTCCCATCTAGTGACAGTGACATATTTTTGCTAAACAAATAATGTACTAAGTGATCTATTTGTATAAAGTTATTGGATTTCATAATTTATTTGCTTATATCGTATGAATTTCAAAATTCATTTACTATTGAAGTTTTTAACTTACAAGTTTTATATTGTGAGACCTCGCTCGAACGCCCCCCTCGCTCGGGTTGCCTTTAAGGAAAGGCGAGCAATTTTTAAGGGATTTAGGTACGAGTTTCGATGCTCACGATTGGAACGATTATCATTCAGAAAATTGATTTGATTGTTGAAAGGATTCGAGAGTCGCTACCCTAATTTATTTAAATGGGAAAATTAAGGAAAAACCCAAGATTGACTCCAATTCATTAATTTTTGATTAATTTGCCCAAGGATAAAGTCATTAGCCTTCGAATCAAATTGACTTCGGGGACTAGGTTTTTAGTTTTTAAGTAATCTAAATTTGGCTCATAAGTTTGATTTGACTAAAAAATTGATTTCATGAATGACGAGTATTAATTGCGATTTAAAATGCATGATCATTTCATAATTATGAATGCATGGAAAAAAGTAAGAAGCAAGTAATTGAAAACATCCACAAGCTAAGGAGAGTGTTCGCTTTAGTCCTTATGGATTCTAGGAGAACCACAAATCGCTCCTTAACTCCAAAATAATTAACTAATTGCATTAATTAAATTTTACAAGAAAGCATAAATTGATATTAAAAATAAAAGGAGAATGAGATTAATTGGGATTTGGATTTGAGACTTGGATTCAGATTCCAAGCATGCCTATGTACTCCATTGAATGTGGATCAAAACTCACATAGTTCATTCCACAATGAGGTGGACGGGTTTCAAGGTTGATCGGTTTGATTGAATTGATTTGATTTGAAGTTTGAGTGACGGTAAGGGCTTATACCTTCTTTTTTGGTATATGTGATGGGTGGATGGTTTTACCGGATCAGAGTTCTGTTTCGGAAAGCGAGGATATGATGGTGGATTGAATTAAATTAACCTTAAAAAGAGATTAATTTAAAAGGATTGATTGCTTAATTACCCAATTTTTGATTAATTAAAATGATTAATTAAAATGATTAATTAATTAAAGTGATTAATTAAAATGATTAATTAACCAAATTGAGTGAAAACTAATTAAAATTAATTAATTAAAATCAAAGAGAGTTTAATTAATTAAAGTGTCTACCCAAAATGACTATGAGAGATTAATTAGAGAGAGAGAGATAGAGAGTAGTAAATAGCAATTAATGCTAGCTCTAGGGTGTCTTGAAATGGTAGATGAGAAGGCCTATTTATAGGCAAAGTGAGGTGGAGTATTTTGGGGAGGAGAAATATGAAAAGACCAAAAGAATGGGTCAAAATGGCTAAAAAAAATGAGCTGAAAAGGGGGTAATAATGTCATTTTGGGTGCAAAGGGGAACAAGCCAGCGAAAAAGCCGGAAGCTCCACCGGCTCTGCGTAGAGCCTTTGGCCTTCTCGGGGGCTTCGTTGGAGAGGACGATGGATCTGCCGCATATCTGAACGGCTCTGAATCTGGCAGACTTGGCACGACAGAAAGGCTCCGTGCAGAGGGGTAGAGGCTCTGCCAGGCGGAGCCTCTGGCCTTCCCGGAGGCTACAGCCGGAATTGTTGGCTGATCCGCCGAGGAGGCCGGTGGATGGCACATGCAATTAGTCGGGTTTTCAGGGTCTTTAAGTTTTCGGGTTAGTTTTCGGGGCTTTCTAGGTTCTTAAAAATTACCAGTAAGTGGTAATGGATCCAAAATTAATTATCGGACAGTTTAACAGTAAGATTTGGAGAAGAGTTGGTCGATTTATGGAAAATATTGTCTAGTCGAGATACAAAAAGTGTCAGTTTGGATAGAAAAATATTTCGATCAGCTTTGGAGAACTTAGAAATAATTTTAGAGGGTCTAAAGTGAGGGTTCACAGCTGCCTCCTTATCAAAACTGTTTATATGTTGGACAATTTTGATGAGTGTGAAGCCAGGAGTTTTGATAGGTCTAGGGACGGAAAATAATTTCGGATGCATTGAAGTGATTCTGGTAATTTTGGAGTCGAATTTGGCAGGTTTTTAGAGACTAGTGAATTTTCAGTTTCATTAATTTTTTGATTTTTTTTTAGAGTAAGGAACGCATCTTTGGTTGGAAGGTAGGAAAATGAGGTGTCTATGGATAGACAAAAATCATACGAACATATAGGAACTTTCATATTTGAATTCTGAGTTGAAATGGATTTGTAAATGCATTTTTACGCAGTTGAGTAATTATAACACACTTTTTTACTATGCAGCATTGTGCAAGTCATCATTATAAATACTCACCCTCTCAACCCATTTTTACCGCAACATTCTCTTCATTCCCTTCACAACTCAAAAAAACGTGAGTTTTTTTTTTAACACTATTTTTTTTTCAATGCTAAATTTCTTTTTTTGGATCTAGAAATCCTTTATAAGATCGGAATTTGCCGATCTTGCACTTAACACCTCAATTTTCCAAACCCGTATTATTTTAGGGTTTCAATTCCTAACTTCCTATTTTCCTTCTTACACTCTTTATTTCACTTGTTTCCATGTCAAATATAGCTCCTTTGATGCTTTTCCTAATATCCCCTACCTTATTTCATACAGTCAGGGTTCGATTTTCAGACTGATACCCGTTTAGTTCTCTGATTTCTACAACCATTATCTATACTCCATCACTCCTACTCCGATCACTTCCCTTCAACCTCAATATTCACAGTGAACTTAGGGTCATGGTGTTACATTTTCCATCATTTAAATTTGGTAATTTTAATATTTTCCTCATAATTTTATTATATTGTTTCACACTCTTATTTTTAAATATTGATTATTAATTTATTGGGTCACCATTTACTCATTACAAATAGTATAACATTTAGATACATATGTCAATAGTTAATATTTATCATTGAGGTCACATATAGCTAAGAATTTCTTTTTTATATATAGTAGATTCTATTAGTGTCACGACCCGATTCTCGAGCCGCGACGATCCTAGGGCATGGGTAGGCTTAAGGCCACCGAAAACCCGTAGGAACCTTATCGATCAATCAATCAATTATCTATATCCATAACATACAATCTCCCAAGATCGGAACCAACCAGCTATATCAATCCATTCCCATCAATATCATTCATAATTCAAATGAATTGTCATCTTACAATTGTTTAATGTTATAAGGCCCATAAGACTATTCTTTACATATACCATTCAATACACTACCATGAAGCATCTATAATTGAATAATAATTTATACAAAAAGACTTAATATAGAATGAGCTATTACATTAATCTCTTGAGTTTTCGAGGAGTGGAGAAGAAGAACGCCTCGGGAACCTAACCAATAAATCAAAGCTCACCTGTCAAAATATAGAATCGATAATGAGATAAGGCAGTGAGTAAAGATTATACTACTATAACTGTTAGAGTATATGCCCTAGAGCAGTATATATGTTTATGTAAATGTAAAACAACATTGTTATATGGCAATAAATATATGTTTATATAAATCAATTGTTCCATTGTATTAAATGTATATTTGGAGTCCA
>CATKHJ010445774.1:0-10395 GCA_949750685.1 Vernicia montana | reverse complement strand
TATGATTATAGGTTCCTCTTCAATAGGCACTGCTGACTTGGGAATATGAGAAGTCCCTAGAGACTCATAGAAAGCATCGAAGTCCAAATCATTGAATCCAGCCGAAGGCGAAGACCCAAGATTCGGATTAAGAAGGTGAACTTCAGTCTCTGCAGATCCTGAAAGAAGAAGAGAGAAGTGTTCAAATTAAGATTCTATAATGCTAGAATACATTAAGTATACAAGAAAAATTACCATACCTTCAGCAGCGTGAGTAATAGTTGGTGGAAAATCAATAGTGGGTTCAATTACCCCAGTTTCTTCCCTTCGTCTCTTCTTTAGAAGAAGTATGTCTTCATCAACATCAAGGTCCTCTTCATCTACAAAAGGAACATCCCTTGTTCGCATTCCAACTTCTTCAGCAGATCGATGCAATATTGAAGTAAGAAGCTCCGCCTCTTTTTCTATGATTTTTACAATCTTCTTCGCATGCTCTTCAGCTTCTTTAGCAGATTAGCGAAGAATGGAAAAAATAAGCTCATCATCATCATCATCATCATCATCATAGTCAACGAGAGAAAAAGGGTTTCTCTTGGTTCTTCTTTAGAACTGCCGAAGAAGCCTCTGAAGCTTTTGAAGCTTCACTAATCTTTTGAAGAAGCTCAGCAGCAGTAGTAGCATTAGTGGTAGAAGTAACCCTTTTACCTTCTCGGTGTTTGATGTGAACAGGTTTTGATGTAAGATTGGATTTAGTAGGGATGGATGAAGCAGATACCAAACTCTTATCCTTTTCAATAATAGGAGGAGCTTCTTTCTGGACCTCCTTCTCTGGAACAATATCAACAGAAGAGGACTCAAGGAATGAAGATCATTGAATCAATCTCCCACTGGATTCATCAATAAAAGGAAGTGAAATGGGGTGGCAAAAAGAAACAGGGATAATGCTAGAAAGATTCTTCTCGACATCATCCCAATAACCTTCTTTTTCTTCCTCTGATAAAAAAGATTAAGTGTAACATCAGCAACAACACAATACATAGTAATATAGAAAGGAATGAATCGAAGAAGTTTGAAGAGGAAGTACCTATACATTCTTTCAGTTCAGACACCAGGTCTATATTCTTAATGTTATATGTTGATCGCCCTTGGAACAAAGTCTTGATTCCCATTAGCTCTTCGGTGCTCAAATCCTTAGGCCAATCAGGAAGAGTACCAACAGCTACCATTAGATAGCCTAAAAAATCGAACCCTTGTCGGTTCGAACTTGTTCGCACAACTAAAGCGAACTTTTGATGCTAAGAGGGCACCTTGTTGTCCTTTCCCTTGAGAAGTCGCCTTTTAGGATGAGCAGAAGTAGTATAAACAAATCCCTCAGTTGATCTACCTATTTTAAAGAAGACCTAAAACATCTTCACTGTGGGTTTTACCTTTAAAGCAGTACAAATAACCTCGAAGCAGTGCATTTCCCTAATGGCTTTTGGATGAAGAACTATGGGGTTCACTCAAAAGTGATTGAAGCACTTGATGAAGAAAGGAGTAGGGGGCCATCTTAAACCTGCTTCCATTTGACAAAGGAAGAAGGCAAAGTGAAAGCAGTCTTTGGGGAGTTCTATCATATCAGACCCGTCTTTTGAAGGATCCAAAAACAATCTTTCATTTTCCTTTGGGATATAAAGCCCAGATTCTTTATAGGGGTGTTCCAAATTCTTTTTGAAGTCAGCAAAATCATTCTTCTGAGCAGAAGAAGGAATGTCATGCCAAGTTTGATGCAAGAGAGTTTGGAAATCAATTTTGGGAGCCATTAGTTAAAGGAAAAAGTCACAAAAATAGCAGAAAGAAAACTCAGTAAGCGCAAAAAGCACGAAAATGACAAAAACTCAAGAAGAAGATGAGAGAAAGTAGGTAAAAGTCCAAGAATGAAGTAGGAAGATGTTTATATAGTATGAAGATTTTGATAATTCCACTCTCTTTAATGGATTCAAAATTTGAAATTAAGTCTAAAAATAAGAAGAGTCACTAAAGCTAATATCGAGAAAGTAATCATTTCAATTTGACACGTGGCTTAACCCCTCTACATATTTCAAATATTTGTCAGTTGAGCCATCTGTCCTATCATTCACATTTAATGAAAAGTTATGATTGTTAAAAAATGAAAAGATAGTAAGCTGAAGAGTCGAGAACAGAGGTGAAGACGAAGACGAAGGCAATTTGATATATTATATATTTTAACAAAGATTATGGATAAGCCATTCCTTGTTGAAACATGGGGGCCTCTGATAAGGATAAATTTTATATATACTGAAGCCAGCCAAGTTAGCTAGACTCATACCATACTTGGACTCTTTACCTATATTTGTTTCATGAAAGCTAGGGCTTAATAAATTTTCCTTTATCTTATTTGAAGGAGGTTTGTATCCGAAGAAGATTTGCGTTTGGGCCTCTTCAGCCATGATATGAAGAAAAGGAGACCTTCGTTATTGGATAGTTCTTTTAAGTATTGAAGAGCACCTATGATGAAGGGTTTCGTCTTCGGCTAAGTAACCTATCACATCTACTACATCTACTATTACCTTGTGTCAGTAGTACGACAACTGCCCCTATCCCTATGTGAGATACAAAATCATCATGACCTAGTCTGACCTAATAGAACCTATCCAGCAGTCATGTCCTTCACCCACCACCTAGAGATAAGACCTACATGGTATAAAAGGAAATTTGCACCATCATTCTAAGGTAGCTTCTTCTACAACTTCTCATCTCTTTCTTCTCTCTAAAGAAATCTACTGATCTGCTAAGAATCATCTTCTAGTAGATCATAATCTCCATAGCAGTTACTAACTTAAGCATCGGAGAGTTTTAGCCAAGCTCTGGCTTGGCCCTTTGATGATCATCTCATTTTGTAGGTTTTGCAAGGTAGCTTGTCTGCAAGTTCATACGGGTGCTTGAAAACTTACTCAGTCTACTCTAATCAAATTTCTAACTATCACTAGTGATGTGTTATATGTAAAGATCCTTCAAGCTGCTTATGGACATTAGAAGAAAGAAATAACTCTTTTTGCAAGATTTATATGTTAAGAGATAAAAACATGATGCTAATAAAAATTAACCGTAATATCACATGATGTGTACATTTTTGTAAAAAAAAAAAAATTAATAATATTATTATATACATTTAGTAGCATAATAAATATACTATTTATCAATATACTGTTAAAAATATATACTTACTTTTAATTATTAATTTTAATATAAATTATTAATTAATAATGTTAAATTAACATTGTTAAATCCAATAAAAAATATTATACTGTACACAGTTTTATTTTATACACTCAAATCAATAAGTGGTGAGATATTTTAACAAATATAACTCTTTTGTTTATTTTTTTCACATAAAAAGATACTATTAATCTTTTGCTCAATATATTTTTATCTCATTAGATTGATGTATAAACCTAGTGTAGGCAATATTTACTCTATTTATCAAGTATTTAATTGTCACACTCTGACTCCAGTCATGCGATAGTCTTAGAGCATGGGTAGGTTCAAGACCACCGAAAACTTATAAAAATCATACTATCCTAAAAAAAAAAAAAAAAAAAAAAAACCAGAATCAGCATGCTTATACAAACATAACATAACATAAAAATTCATGCATTCTAAAACCATTCATAGTCCAGTAACAATTACAACTTAAGAAAAATCAAAGTCTTTCCATTTATTTCATTTAAATCACTTCGTACATTGATAATTTTATTCTATGCAGCATCTAGATAAAGAAACAATCGCTTTAACTTTTACATATACAAACTTAAAAAAATAAACATATACATCTTAAGCTTCTTTGGCGGAGAAGGATGATCAAGAAGCTTTAATTACTCAACTTCTAAACTCTTCTAATCTGCACCTGAAAATCCACAGATAAATATGGTGAGCCATCAACTCAGTAAATTATGAATTATATTAATACTTGGGGTTCATGAAACAGTAGTGAATCTGTATACACATATCCATACATATCAATTCATTGGGTGTCAAAAAATAATACATATGTGCCAAAAACAAACAGACACCAAGGGTACATCCATCATAATAGAACAATACATACAGTAGGAGATATGATGGGTGGGATGGGACCACAAACTCTATAGTCTTTATAACAGTAGGAGACTTAAAGTCTCAATAATAGTAGGAGAACACAGTCTCAATAACAGTAGGAGATCTCATGAGTGGGACGGCACCACAAACCCCATAGTCTCAGTAACAATAAGAGTACTCAGTAGTCTGGCATTTATTATAGACTCGATCAGTCGAGTTACTGGTGCACATGGTCTGATGGATTTTTCTCTATTAGTCAAGGCGTTATGTCATGTGTGGTCAAGGCTAAGTAATGGCTCGATAGAATCATCATCATAAATATTAGGTTAGCCCAATGGCCTTGTCATTATCAGCAATCAATTTAACATCACAAATGGCTTTCAACATTTAAGTAATAAACAATATGGCCTTTATGTCTCAATAGACAGTAAGAAATGTCAATAATAATATAACAAGACCATTTTATCATTTTTGTAATTTAGAATAACAATGAATGAATTTCAAACATAAGCAACATAGGGTGGTCTTATCATACATTCATGCATTTTATAACTCACCTCACTTGCTATAATCTACTGAATAAAGCTCAGATGATCATTATGCATGGCATCAAACATTCCTTAGTTCACCATATCACCGATATATACTAGTACTGTATCAAACTCTTCTAAAGAAAGCTAGAAGAATGATGTACGCTACGATCTTGCTTCTCTTATGAAATTGATAGTTAGAGAGAAAGAGCAGTCCAGTATTAAAACTTAAACTAAATTCAGAAAATTCACATACATAAAAAATGGGTGAGGCTTGAGCCTACTTTCGATTAGAGTTTTGATTACAAGAGTAGAGTAGAAAGAAGACTCACTACTCAATTCGAAGGCGACAACCACTTGGATCATTGGGTTTACATTTGAGATTGGGTGGCTTTTTGGAAGAAAAAGGAAGAATGAAGGAGATCATATTTAGATATGGAATATGGAAAGAAGATGTAAAACTTAAGTTTATAAAGAAAATGAAAGGTTTTTAGTAATCTCTAGAATGGTCTATACATCTTTTTATAGAGAAAAAAAATGAATAAAATATTCTTAGTAGCCAACAACTGTTTATTGGGTAAATAAATTTCATTTATAGCCATTCATTGTTTTGGGAAATTGTCAGTGGTAGGTGGCTTCAACCCTATCCACACAATCTCTAACACAACTTAACTTATAATAAAATATCTAATCCCACTATTAAAGACTTAAACGTATTTGCATACAGTCTAACACTATATAATAACGAGCCCTTCATCTCTCCTCAAAAATCTACATAAACATTTGTAGCCTCTATACCGAGTCCCCAACTAATCTCACTTATTCCGAATTTATCAGTTTGCTTCGTCTGTGCCGAACTCATCTGCTCACTCCTCTTTGTCCTACACAAGTTTTTCTTCATCTTCATCATCGAAGCTTCCTGCTTCTCATATTCGTCATAGTTATACCAAGTCCTCTACTCACTTGTTCGTACTGAGTCTATCCGATCGCTTCGCTTATATCGAGCTCATCTTCAGTTCGCTCATCCTATATCGAGCTCGTATCTCATCTTCACAATCGATCCTCATCCTCAACATTGAAGCTCCTCCTTGCCTCGTTATCAAAGTCCTTCTTCGTCATTGTTTTATCTTATTTTGTTATAATTTTATTATGGTTAATTGTTTAGTTTTTAGTTTTTAGTTTAATTTAGTCATTTTTATTTTTGTTTTGATATTATTTTGTTAGTTTTATATTATGGTGTTAGTGTGTAGATTTCAAGTAAAAAATGATGCTTTGGAAAGTTAATTGATGGAGTTAGAACTAAATGGTGTGTTGAAGGAAAGTTAAAGCTTGAACAAGAGTGTTTTCAAATTGAACAAGGGTGTTTTCAAGTGGAAAAGGGTTGAAAAAGGTGTTTTCAATTCCAAAAAGGGTGTTTTGATCTTATAACAAATTCAAAAACGCCCTTGTTCTTCCTTAGCAAGGGCATTTCCTTTTTCTTTTCTATTTAAGTTGATTTTTGAGCCGTCATGGAGATGCACAGATGCAACACATATAGGGTTTTGAGAGAATTGATTGGAAAGAACAATTTTCAATCTCTTTTGAGTTTTCTGCTGTGACAAAAACAATTAGATTAGGATTTAATTATGAATATTTCCATCAACTGTTCTTATTTTTTAATTGAAGATTAATTCAGTTTGGATTAAATTGTTCAAGGGTTTGAAATCAGAATTGGGGGAAACTCTAACCTAAACAATACAGTATTCTCTATTCTATTTTTAATTTTATTTCAATTCAGTTAATATTATTGTTTTTTAATTTCTTAGCATGATGATGATTGTGATTAAGATTGAAATTAATAACTTGATTGAATTGATGAACATGGTATTTATCATGAGCTAAATATTTTCAGTTTAGGATAAAGATGATTCCTTTTGAATGATTATGTATGGGCTAATTATAGGTTATATTAATTTGCAAATCTTAGTTGAATTGTTTTAACTAGAAATTAATTGTCTGGCCAATATTTGATTAACTTTAGGTATTGAATGAGGTTGAGAAACAAATTCAATACCGGAATTAAATTCAATTAAGAATTAGGTATGAATCAAAAATGTATTACCTTATTAAATATTGAATAATTGAATAATTAATTCTAATTAGGTTATAATCTGTGAATACGAAAGTCATTAGACTTATAATCTACAATAGTTTGTTTAATTAATTATTCAATTTGGCAAAATAATTTATTTTAATAATTAGCCCAACATAATATTTTAATTGGATAATCTGAACCATAAACTTCTTAAATTAATTGTTAAACTTGAGATTTATTTGCTTTCTTAATTTAGTTTAGTAAATTATATCAACTATTCATTAATTATTCATCATTCCAATTTGATTAGGGTATTTAGGAATTATTTTTATTGTTTTATTTTATTTGTCCATAATCACACAACCCTTGCACAGTCTCCCTTGAGAGACGACCTTAGGGTGTCTTACCATTACTACAGCAGCCTCGTATACTTGCAAGTAGTTACCTGAGCCTATAATTATTAGGACACTTTTAGGCACAACACTTTAACTAGCCACTCTAGAAACCAACTTTAATTTTTCCAATTTTCTTTATCCATGATAGCCCATGCTATTGGATACATTTGGTCATCATTATCCTTACCAACTGCACACAATACGTGTCCCTTACACACCCCCTTTTAAAAGCACCCATCTAGACCTATAATTGGTCTATATCCTTTCATCCAGCCTATTTTTAGTGCATTAAGACAAACAAACATTCTCATAAATTTCTTAACCCCTTCTTTTAAACTCTTTTTACACAAATCAATTTCTGCAAAACTACCTAGGTTGCTTCTCTTTAAGGATGCAACATAAGCCTCAAGGTATCCAAACTCTACCTTGTAGCTGCCATTTAATTCTTCCCTCACAATATTTTTTAGCCCTCTTACACATTGATAGATTCACATTAACCTTCAACTCATCCTCACAAGATTGCTTCAAATCTTTTATCTTAATGATAAGGTTTTTATATAGACTTACCTTAAAGTATCTAACTAGAAAGTTGGCAGTACATAGGGAGTTTTTGAATAAATTAAAGCAGTTATGTTAAGGGTTCAAAGTTTTGACAAGTAGACCTGTGTTGGTTCCATCTTTGGACACATACAACTAAAAGGGACAGCTTGGGTTAGTAATGTATGTTGCCCTAATCCTAGTTGGCTCATTGGGTTTTAAGGCTAACTCCACCCCTCTAGCCACTTTATATCTTGCAATGACATATCTTGGCTCTTTAATATTGGCAAATGATATGCTAAGTATGAAGAAAGGCCTTCCATTATTTTTATCATAACAAACTCTCTCTCTAGGCACCTCATTATCTTCTCTCTCACTGTCATAATCCTCACTATTAGCATCCTCACTCTCCTCATGTATTTTACCCTAATCCTAGTTGGCTCATTGGGTTTTAAGGCTAATTCCACCCCTCTAGCCACTTCATATCTTGCAATGACATATTGGCAAATGACATGCAAAGTATGAAGAAAGGCCTTCCATCATTTTCATCATAACAAATTCTCTCTCTAGGCACCTCATTATCTTCTCTCTCACTGTCAGAATCCTCACTATTAGCATTCGCACTCTCCTCCTCATTACCTTCATAATTGTTATCTTCACTATCATCACTACATTTACTACTCTCAGTATCAGAAATAACTGCATTGAATTGTGCATCTACCCCTGGTGCATCTGTACCTAGCCCAACACCCTCATTATTGTAACTGCATTGTGTACCTATGTTGCATTCATTAACTGACTCATCAACTAATGGCTCATTAGGTTCATTTTTATCAAAATCATCTACATTTCCCTCTACTGACGGATCTGCTTCTATATATAACAAAATGGGCTGAAACACAGGCACATCTACTTCATGGGTTGCATATATATCAATCTCCTTCACCCAACTATAAGTTATATTTTTTTTAATTATCCTCCTAATTGATCTATCGTCCTCAACTAAATCAAACCATCATTTAATTGTTTTCCAGGTTCTAACACATATTGCAGACACATTCTTAAACCCTAATACTATCACATATCTAACCCTAATATTATCAACAGAGAGATAATCAAGGTCAAAATCACAAAGTTTATCAACACTATCATTTATATACTTCAAATCTAGATCAAAAACTCATTCACCACCATAATGGAAATTCATATCAATAGTATCAAATGACATTCTATCAACATACAAAAAGACAAAATAAATAAATAACACAAAACAAAACATTTTTTAGTTTCTGCCAAACAAGAAATTAAAACAGAAATAAAACACAAAATTTCAACAAAGTTTTGTAATTCAAACATAACAAAAATTAAAACAGTAATAAACCCTTATTTGTAATTCAACCCAATTCAAAAACCCCCAATTTTAATTTAATTAATTAAACCCTAATTTAGCCCTAGTCTATAATTTCCTAATTTTAATTTCATAAATCAAACCCTAATTTAGCCCTATTTTGTAAGTCACTAATTTTAATTTAATTAAATCAAACCCTAATATTTCCCTAATTTATAAACCCCCAATTTTAATTCAATTGGTAAACCCCTAATTTAGCCCTAATCTGTAAATTCTCAATTTTAATTTAATTGGTCAAACCCTAATTTTGTCCTAATCTGTAAAACTCCAATTTTAATTTGAATTAGTAAAACCCTAATTTTACAATCAATAGTCAACCCCCAATTTTTAATTACCCAATAAAACTCTAATTTATTTTGCCCTAATCTGAATAACCCCAAATTGTTTTTTCAATAATAAACCCGCATTATATTAATGCTTCCTTTAAATCCCAATAATTTATTCATGGATTCAAACTATGAAATTTTTTTATTCCTACTGTATATAAAGAGGACCACAAAAATTGAAAGAAGACAGACAGAAAAAGTCACGATCTACTCCACATGCATCAACAATAAATTAATCACATACCTGTTATAGAAAGGAGAGTGAGAAAAAGGTTCAAATACATATTTGCAAAGGATAGAGAAAGCGAAAGATAGAGAAAATTTTTGAGACATAGATCTGCAAGTTAAAGGAGAGATGAGAGAAAATTTTTACTAGAAAAAGGAGAGAAAAACTTTTAGGGTTATTTGAGATGAGTTAATTTGGAGGGAACTAACCCGTCATCTGCTCATCCAACGTTCACGTAAGACTGACAGTGGACCGCATAAACCAAAAAAATATGTAAAATAACAGGGACATTAACAGATGAGGTGAGATATTAGATTTTAAAAATGTTAGGATTATATCCGCACCTTAAAAAATTTTAAGGGTTAATTTACACTTTATGGTAAACATCAGGATATATTTACACTTATCCCTTTATTAAATAAGCAATGAGCTTAACTAATTAATTATAACAAATAAAATTATGGGCATATCATGAGTTGAATTATTAATAGATTTCAGTTCACATTTGCTTGATTACCGGATTTGATCATTTGGATGGTTGTGATGTAAGCAGGGGTGAGCAAAACCGAACCGAAATTGAAAAATTAAATCAAACCAATTGGTTTGGTTTGGTTTTTTGAGTGTTTCAGTTCGATTTGGTTTTTAAAATAAAAAACCGAAATAATTTTGGTTCGGTTCGGTTTTTATTAAAAAAATTTAGTTTGAACCGAACCGATCAAAATTTTATTATATATATATATTTTTAATTGATTTATGTAAATATTATATATATATATATATATACAATATATTATAGTATATATAATAATTTTAATATATATA
>CATKHJ010445700.1:0-16361 GCA_949750685.1 Vernicia montana | reverse complement strand
ACAAAGTAAAACCTTCCTCAAACCTAAAATAGAATAAAATAACATGATTTAAACTAAATGGATATGAAGTTGATCAAATTACATATAAAATGATTAATTTCACATGACAAAATACTATACAAATATGAAACAAACAGTTTTTACCTTATATTTTCCCAAATAAAAATAAAGTAAGGTGGCGACTCCCAAAATACTTTTCAAAATCAACCAATCTAAACCCAAGGGTTTCATCGTGATTACAAACCTGAATGAGCATTTCGATCCCCTCTAACGGATCAGACCGGTGCTCGGGCGAGGCCTCACAATTGGCGAATCCACTGGGGAGGGATTCTTTTCTATAAAAGACAAATGGACTAATAATTAGTTTAAAACAAAAGTTTGGCACTTTTAATGCAAAAATGGCTTTCATGCATCACTTACATAGGCTCCTTGCCTTTCAACCAATATTTCTTAGGAAAACAATGGATAGAAAATAACATCGAGTGGCAACCTTCCTTAGGTATGCTTGCCGATAGTGAAATCATCCACCCCGCGACGTATACAAGTATGCACGTACTGTTGGACCCACATGAGGCTCTTTGACTCACATGTGGTTAGGTATATTTCTGCTCCAGTGTGACAGGTACCCTATGCAAACCACCATTACCCTTTCATGTAATGAACCTAGAACCTGACCTTAGATTGTATGTACCAAAATCAAAGCCTTGTACAAATTGTATATTCATGAAATATTTTTTCCCATGCATATCATGCATCCATAATATACAAATAAAGCATTCATCCCAATCCTAGGTCATACCTTGAACTGAAGAAGGGTCAAACTCTCTCACCTCGATTCAATCACTTTCACCCCATAAACCTTAAACACCATTACCCCTTATCCAACCCAAAACTCAGGTGCCCTTAATCCTTACTCTTGACCTTCATCACCTTGACCTTACTCCTTATCCAAGGTACCTTACCCAATACCTTTAGCCCAAATATACCCTAAATCTCCAAAACCTCATGTTACCTGAAAGCCCAATAACCTTTAGCCCACCAGACTAAAAAGCCTAGTTGGTCCACAACACCATAGGGAATCATTTTCCCTCAGAATCTGTATAGTCCTACTCCCATCATCTTTTCATATCCTCACCCACCACTCACTGGGTTTTTTCTCTGTTTTTGCCTCAAGGTACCAATGGCCAAGACGATTGATATGGATACCATGGACACCCTCCTTAAAAAGCAAGAGGAAATGCTCCAACTATTCTTACCTTCGCTCTTAATGCACAACAAATCCAAATTGAAGAATAACAAAAAAATTGCATTGAGGAAGTTTGAAATATGATTAGCCAAACCATCCTTAACCAGGCTAACCCAAACCCAGTTTTGGACCAGACCACCCTAAATCTGAACCAAACCAATCCTGTTCCGGCCCAAACCCAATCTACTACTTCATCTCTTATGAATCCTTTTCAAAGGAAGGAATCTTTCTCTTACCCTGACCTGAGAACATTTATGGAGAAGCTTGAAGCTATGGAAAGGGCCCTTAAGAACCTCAATAGGCATGATAACTGGGTAGATGTCAGCTCCCTAACCCTCTTTCCTAATGCCAGACTTCCACCAAAATTCAAAATGCCTGAACTAGAGAGATTTGATGGAACCTCTTGCCCCAAGACCCATCTGAAAATATATGTGGGGGCAATGCAACCTTTGGGACTTAACAATGAGCTCATTGCTCAACTGTTCCAACAATCACTAACCGGTGCTGCTATGAGATGGTTTCTTTTACTAGACAAGAGCCAGAAAAAGACATGGGAGATATGGGATGATATTTGTCATGCCTTTATTAAGCAATATCATTACAATTGTGAAGTGGATGTCACTAGGTGTGACTTGAAAACCACTAAGAAACTCCCAAGTGAGTCCTTCTCCATGTTCCTTACAAGGTGAAGGGCTAAAGCTGCTCAAATGGTAAACCAACTAACTGAACAATAACAGGTGGACATTATTGTCAAGAACCTACTCCAAGTTTACCAAGCCCATCTGCTAACCCAATGCCTGCCCACCTTTAAAGCTTTGATTGCATCAGCTTCGAAAGTTAAAGATTATATCCAAGGCGAGTCATCCCAAACTAGATTCTCCACCACCGATCTGAATAGTGATGAAGAATCTAAACCCCATAACCTTTAAGGCTAAGACCGACATCCCACCTTCCTTTTCAAGCTAAACCCATCACTATGATCCATGCATCTTCACCAAAGTGGAAGCCAAACCCCACCTCACCCTCTCTTACCTCTACCTAAGTAGCATGTTATGGAGGAGTTCAAGCTCAACTGATCTGACTTGTCTGGGAATTCAATCCAAATCCAAGTTCGAGTCCAAATTTAAATCTGAGTCCGAGTCCAAATCCAAATTCAAGTCTAAGTCTATGTTCAAAGTCCATGTTTAAAGTCCAAGTTTGAGTTCAAGTATGAGTCTGTCATTTTTGTATTTCTTCTTTTATTTTGTACTATCTTCTCATTCTGTAATAAAATATTTATGTTTTTTGTGCACTTCTCTTTTCCCATCTTTTTTATTTAGTCTAAAGTAGTTGTCTCAAAAAAAAAAAAAGAATAAATAAAAATCAATGGATTTTGGCAAGCATTTGCATACCACCATGGAATCCACTATGATTTGAAAAAATCAAAACTTGAGGTGTTTCTTGTGCCACATCAACAACCGCTTCACTAGCTCCAAATCAAAGGATAGTTAAGATAATAAAGAATACCAAGTGGTGGTCTCTTCAGTTGGAGCAGTCGAAGCAAAAGGCAATCCATTAAGGTTACCCATTGCACTTTTGGGTAATAAAACTTAGCACCTTAACGAGGGGCAACAATCTCAAAAAGGACCCAATATCCTAACAAAGTTTTCTCTCTAGACCAAGAATTCAATGGAATGGTCTAGACAAAGGTCAGAGCCCTAAGATGAAGGAAAACAGTAGTCTAAATCATGGTGGAATAATTTTTAAAATGAAAAAATTCATTGATTAGCTTGCTAAGTTGAAAACTCGAAAGGGCAACTTAGGCAGAAATTAGAGCAAGCTCGTCGAGTTGAAAACCCGAAAGGGCGGCTCGGGCAGAAGTTAGAGCTAAAAAAAAAAGAGTCATTCTAGTCAAATCATTTTGTCCCTTATGTCTTTATCCCACATCAAAGGCATATCTTCTTAAGTCATCATCCTCCGGCTGATCCCTCACTAGGAGCACGCCTTCATAGTCATCCTCCGTCAAATCCGTCATATTGCCCTTATCATTCATTAAGGTCATATCCTTCCTATCGTATGTCATATTGCCTTTATCATTCAGTAGAGGCATATCCTTCCTGTCATCTGTCACATTGCCCTCATTCAATAGGGACCTATCCTTCTTTTCATCCATCACATCTTTTAGCTTAAGCAGCTAAGTAGCCCTTATCATTCATAAATGGTATATTCTTTAAGCGGTCTGCCAAGTCTTTTAGCTCAAAAAGCTAAACAGCTTCTTTCATTAATCAAGGGGAACGTCTTTTGAGTCGTTGTCCAAAATCAATCCAGTATCTTCCCAAGATTCCTGTCACTCTAAGAGTCTCTTCAATCTCAGGCAATAAGATAAGTTGTGCTTGTCTTCTCCATAAATCTTGCTACAATAGCAAAATCATACAACCTCCCCAACACTTTTCAAAATGTCCAAACCTACCATCCTTTCCAACCTAAGTCTCTCATCTTCCAAGGGCCAAGCCCACCAAAAATCCCAAGTCTCTCAAGACTCATGATCCTTGAAGTCCAGTATCCTTAGCAAAGCTAGAGTCAAGCCATGACTCCCAAGACCTATCATCCTCAAGCTAATTAAAAAGGGCTCGAATCAGTCAAATCTCATCCCATGCTTCTTTAGCAAATCATGCCATCCTTCCAAGTTTGAGCCTCCTTGGCAAATAATACCATCCCTCCAGATCCAACCCTCCTTAGCAAAATCTTATCATCCCTAAAGTCCAAGTCATTTGGACAAGCAAAATTAAAGGGCAAACCAGCTAGTCAAATTACCTCTAAAAGCCATATTCATAGGCAGATTTTTAACATATGGGTCACAAAAAAGCCAACCCATAATTTTCACTTTTGAAAAGGCCAAACCTGACCGAGCATTTCCTACTTAATTTTCTCCGAAGCTAAACTTGACCTAGCCTTCCAAGATGACCTTCCAAATCTAATCAAGCCTTCCAAAATAACCTTCTAGGCCACACCTGACCTAGCCTTCCAAGCATGACCTCCTCCAAGGCCAAAACCTTACCTAGCCTTAACTTCTTCCTAAAGCCGAATAACCGAGCCACTTTTCATCATCCTTCCAAAATGGGGGCACCCTCTCTCCCAAAAGATCAATACTCTCATACTAAGTTGACCCTTCACAGGTTCAAGTTATCAAATTCATGAAAATCTTTGCATATTCATATGCATTTAGCACTAAACAGGTCACTAATAAAAGACGGATCATCAATCCGAATTCCATTAATCAAGACCGATCATCAATCCTATTTTCTAAATTAAGTAGTCATAGGGTCCTTCACCCAAATCAATCAATCTCAAATCAAACCTATCCTAGGATAGCCTTAGGATCCAAACCTTAAATTTGAATTAGGTTTCCCTTCTAGAATCAGACTCATCCTAGGATAGCCTTAGGATCTTTTGCCCAAGCAAACCAAGAATATCACTTTCAATCCAGATTTTCCCAAGCAAATCGGGAATATCGTTTCATCCACCCATAAATGTCTAGCAATGATCACCTAGATATCCCAATGGTTCTTTTCAATTCCTTATCATCCTTCACCCAAAAATATCCAAACACTGACCTAAACATCACTTTGGTTCCTTTTTTCCATTCCTCCTTCTTAGGTTCACTATCATTAGAATTGCCTTATAGACAAGACAATTTTGATGAGGGGGCAGCTATGAACCCTTAATTTTGCACCCTCTAGCATACAACCAAATCCTAGAGACACCTAGTCTCAATAAACAGATCTCCAGAAGCCGAAATCGCTAAAAATCATCAAAATCCTAAAACTTAGGAATCTGAGTCTCGAGACTCGAGACCCATCCCTCAAGCCTCTAAATCATCCTTAGATTATACGAGATTGAATATGAAGCACAACACAACTAGATGGAGTTGAAATAGGTCAAAATGGCAAAAATCGATGAAACCGAGCATCAATGACCGCACAAGCCACTTTGGTGACCGCACAAGGGTTGTGAGATTCTGCACATCCTTTGTGTGGTCCAAAAATAGTTTTGTGTGGTCACCAAGTGGGCTTTGCAGTCACCATAGCTTTTGTGCGGTCCAAAAAGCTCCGTGTGCTGTTCTAGAACGCCCGTGTGTAGTTTTGAGCGTCAGAACATCAAATCCCACATCGAAACTTCATGGTTTTTGCCTCCAACCTTCTACCTATATAAAGGATACCCCCCTAGCTCATTCAAGACACTCAGAGCTTTCTCACACCTCCTTTGCCTTGCTTGATTAGCCTTTGTATCAAATGAGTCATCCTCCTAAGCTTGGTCTGAAAGGAACGAGCTCTCTAGTTTCTTTTTCTTTATTTCTTGCTTTGCTATTGCTCCTTGGTTTGCAAAGAAAGATTGGGTTGTGACTTCCCGAGCCAACCCATCAAGTTAAAAGTTTCCCATCGTCCGAAAGAAGCTATCCGAGGCAAGTCCGCCACTAACTAAGACAAGTCTCCACCGTCTCAAAGCAGCTCAAGCGCAAGGTAAACTTTTTTTCCTTTATCTTTTCATTTTATTTATTTATTTATTTTTTCTTAGTTATTTAATTAAATTGGTTTATCTAGATTGTTAGTTAATTAAAATCTGAAATAATTACTTCAATTTGGTAATCAATTAGGTTAATTAATTAATCAACCCACCTTTTTTATCAATCAATCTGAAACAAGATAAAAGGCTCAGACTAAACAAATCTCCTTCGTAAGAAGGGAAAACTACGTGGATTTTGATTCCTATTCAAAGGGATACGTAGGCATGCTTATCTAAACCATCAAATCCAATTAAAATAAACTTTCCTCCTCTTTCACCTTCTTCACATAGTTTAGGTTTTGTGTTTTCATTGCTTTCTTTATTTAATTATATTATTGCTTTTATTATTTCTTTTAATGCTTTATTTCAATAATGATTCATGCATATTTAATTGTTCATTTATTTGTAACTGTTCATAAAATCAATTTTAAGCCATTTTGTATTAAACTTGCCAAACTAATAAAAATGAACTAAAAACTTAGTCTCCGAATCCTCTTTGGTTTCAAGGCTAGTGCACTTTTTTCTATTGGGATAATAATTGGAGTCAAAATGGGTTTTTACCTTATAATTTCCCAAATAAAAATAAAGTAAGGTGGCAACTCCTAAAATACTTTTCAAAATCAACCAATCTGAACCCGAGGGTTCCATCGTGAGTACAAACCCAAATGAGCATTTCGATCCCATAAGTGAGAGCAGAATTCACCTGAGGATATGGATGCCATAAGGCAAAAAATACAAGAGTTGAGTCGTGAACTTGCTGAGGTAAGAAGATAAGGGCAAGGGATGCCTCCACCACCACCACTCCTAATGGCACTACCTGCACCTAGGGATGTGGGTTTTCCTCCTCCGCCTGTACTTGCACTGAGAAGATTGTGCAGAAGGATGATTCCTAACGAAGGAATTTCAATCCATGACTTTTAGAAGATGAAACCTCTCTTATTTAAGGGAGAGGAAAGCGAAAAACCTCAAGAATTTCTAGAGGAATTAGACAAGATAGCTCAAAAGCTACTTTGTTTAGATGAGAAGATGATTGAATTGGTTGGTATGCAACTTAAGAAAGAAGTGTGGGATTGGTTTCAGTGGAATATCAAAGACTGTTTGTATGGTGATGATCCACCCTCCTGGGTTGAATTCAAGCAAGAGTTGTTAGACCAGTTCCTATCGGAAGGTGAAAGGCAGAACTGAGCTCTCTATTTTAAGCAGCTGAAAGAGAAGGTTGACATGTCGGTGTCCATTTATGCCAAAGAATTCACAAGACTGAATTAGTTTTCCCTTCGCATCGTGCCAACTGATGTAAGAAGAATTGAGAGGTTTATGAGAGGATTGATTGGTCCTCTCTACAATATCCTTGTGGCCATAGATTTTCCTACTATGGCCAAGCTTATAGAAGCAAAGCACAAGGCCGAGAAGGTAGAAAGGGTTGAGAGGGATCAAAAGAACAAGAGCAAGAGCTAAAGAGACCACTACAGAGGGGGAAATACTCATATGAGAGGGCAAGAGCATAATTTAGCCTCCACTGCTCCATACCAGACCCAAGAGGGTAATCGAGGCCTGAACTAAAGCGACAATATGTCAATGGCTTCAACACCAGGAAATGTGGGTGCTTACAGATCGAGACAGCAGAGTTAGACTATCCCTACTTGTGCTACATGTGGGAGGAAGCATGGAGGAGTTTATAGGAATACTTCTAGTGCAGGCCTCAAGTGCGGCCAGATTGGCCATTTTATCAAGAACTGCCCGATGATAGGAAATCAAAGAGCCATAGATGCTCGATTTCCCATCATCGGGCAGTTCTTGATAAAATGGCCAATATGGCCGCACTTGAGGCACACATCAGAAGTCCTCTTACAAACTCCTCCATGCTTCCTCCCATATGTAGCACAAGTAAGGGCAGTCTGACTCTGTTATCCCAATATGTAGGCATCCACATTTCCCGGTGCTGAAGCCACTAACATATTATCGGTCTAGTTTAGGCTTTGATTACCCCCTTGGGTCTGGTGGGGAGCAGTGGAGGCTACATTATGCTCTTTCCCTCTCATATGAGTACTTCCTCCTCGGTAGTGGCCTCCTTGGCTCTTGCTCTTGTTCTTGTTCTTATGATCCCTCTCATCTCTTTCTGCCTTCTCGGCCTTGTGCCTTATTTCCATAAGCTTGGCCATGGTAGGAAAATCTATGGCCACTAAGACATTGTAAAGAGGAGCAATCAATCCTTTCTTAAACCTCTCAATTCTGCTTATTTCAATCTGCACGATGTGAGGGACGAACTTACCCAGACTTGTGAATTCTTTGGCATAATTGGACACTGACATGCCAGCCTTCTGTTTAGCTCTTTAAACTGGAGAGCTCGGTTATGCCTTTCACCTTAAAATAGGAACTAGTCTAACAGCTCTTGCTTGAATTCAGCTCAAGAAGGCAGATCATCACCATACATAAGGTCTTCGATATTTCGCAGAAACCAATCCCACACTTCTTTGTTAAGCTACATACCAACCAATTCAATCACTTTCTTATCTGAATAGGGTAGCCTTTGAGCTATCTTGTCTAATTCCTCCAGAAATTCTTGAGGTTCTTCACTTCCTCTCCCTTAAATACGAGAGGTTTTATCTTCTGAAAAGTTATGGACTGAAATTCCTTCATTAGGAAGCATCCTTCTGTGCACTCTTCTTGATGCTTGCACTGGCAGAGGAGGAATACCCGTATCCCTAGGTGTAGGTGGTGCCATTGGGGGTGATGGTGGTGGAGGCATCCCTTACCCTTGTCCTCTCACCTCAGCAAGTTCACGCCTCAACTCTCGTATTTCTTGCCTCATGGCATCCATATCCTCAAGTAAATGATGCTCTCGCTCATGAGTACTCCCTCTCGATCTAGGCGGTGCCTCAGTTCCAACATGTACCAAAGGCAGTGCTGCACTCTCAATACTGTAAGAGTGTTCTTCCTCAGAGCGCGATCCTCCTCTAGGTGGCGTATCAGAATGCGCTCTTTTTCGGGGTAGCATCTATACCACAAGTAAGAACATAATTCAGCATACATCTCATCACAATTCACAACATGTATCATATTCATATATAACACATAATCAAAATTAATTATCAAACAAGTCATTTAACATAATATAGATACTTGTCATATATATATCACATAGTTTTCAACACATAAATTAGCACTTATGCTAATATCAAATCATCTCTTTAGCATGTTATCAACAAAGCTTATGTTACCCCTTTCATGTATTACTTATCATGAAGGGATCTCATAGTCAAATACTCATCATACTTACTATAAGACATACATTTTTAACACTACTAGCACATACTACTACTATCATACTTATAGCTCCTATAAGTCTACTGAGTCACATTACTATCTTATATATCTTTCTACTTTTATAGCTACCAAAAGAGTTATACTCCTTGCTATCACCATCTTAGTCCTTGGCATAATCTTAGCAACCATCTCTCTTTATGTCTCCAGTCACGTGTTCAATGAACCTCAATGAATCAGAGAGTGCATCTGCCTCGGTGAACACCTCCAAGTGGGATGAAAAGTGCTGCCATAAATCATGCACAAATGTCATAGAATGCCAGGCATCGACTGACTATAAGCCACAGCTCTTTCAACTCCTAATCGCTCACACTTTCTCCTCAGCTGGAAGAACTCGTGTCTCAACTCACGAAAACAATACCTTAACTCCTTATTCTCCTCTTTAAGCCTAGCGCACTCTTCCTTTAGGTCTTGACACTTCAGCTTCATCTTCACAGCCCAAACATGATCTGGGTCCTCCTCAGGATCCAACTCATAAAATCTCTTCCCTGAACTAGAGTTAGTATCGGGTGCATCCTTCTTCCCTTGGCGGCTTCTCTTAGGTAGCATCTACACGACGAAGTTAGTGAGGCACACCAAACAATATCACACATAATAGTTATAAGAGGAGTAAACATACATATAGGGATATAACAGAACTATCTTAAGGATGGACTTCAATGATGATAAGGTATTCCTATGCTCAAGGGTCTTACGTATGCACTATGACTCTTATAGTTCATGAAAGTCTATACTAGACTTAAACTTATGCTCAGATACCACCTTTGTCACATCCCGTCCTTTGAGATGTGATGGTCCTAAGGCATAGGGAGACATCAGGTCACCTATACCCGTAGAACCCCTTAAGATGCTACACTAAACTATCACATGGAAAAACATTCCCAAGATCATTGACAACTTAACATATACGCTAATCATTCACCATACATATTTAGCATATACTCATAGTTAATCCACTTAATACTTATAAGTTCTCATATCGTACTAGCATTCTTAATATACCCATCCATAGCAATTATCATGCTTAGAGTAATCAAGTTAATAGATTTTATAGACCACAATTTACAGTTTAAGTAAATCATCCAAATAACCAAAATAGTTCAATATCATGACACTGGAGCTCTAGACATAGTCTTCCAATACATAGATACCAAAATAAAGTCAACCATCAACTAGGCAGAGTAATCTCCCAAGTGAAGGAATGAAGTTTAAGAGGGTTACTTTGTTGGACTTTCTAGCTCTCCTAAAAAACATAAACAATTACGAGGTGAGATAAACTCAGTGAGCATATGATATCCTAACATAATATGCACGCAGGTACAAATGAGGTATAAAAATAAAAGACTCTTAGTTAAGGAAAGCTCATTAATAATTTAGAAGAAACCATAAAAGTTCGAAAGCAGACTGCTTCCCACATATAAGTAAATAAAGTAGCGGCTAATGTCTTACTTACTCTGTTCACATAACACAAAAAGATGTAAGACTGATCGGGTCTCACGGTTAGAACCTTTAAACCCTTCCTAACTAAGGTCTGGATACACTCACCTTATCTATGGGCTTTTTACTGTGTGCACAAGGTCTGAAGTATAACCCCACATCAGTTGAAAATTTTTGCTTTAAAGGGTATCACATGTATATAATATATCTCATGATGATTGAACAATGTAAATCATATTTGAAAAGAATAATGGCTCATAATTTCATTGGGTTTTCAATAATGATCTCATACGAGAATTTAGATATCAATAGGTTTCAATAAGGATTTGCAATTTTCCATAGGTCGAAGGCCATCAATGAATAATCCCAATATAACAATTAAGGATATAATTTAAGTATATAGTGTAAGATAGTGAAATAGATATTAGGATTTGCAAGAGTTCTCATGTGGAAATCAAATTTCAAATGTATGGACACTCATATTACATTAGCATATCATATACTTACCTTGACTCCTTAGCTCCTATTAGCTGGCACAAGTGATGTGGATGCTCCTCACCATCACAATCATTTTCTCTTCATTTGTTCTCTACAATCCATTGTACCATTCATATTACATTTAGCACATCGTATCTAAAGGATCAATAGTCTAACCTTAGCCTAAATCTTAGGCCTAACCCTAGCATACTATCTAAGGGCTTACACATATCAATCCTACCAATCAACAATCAAATCAAGTCATACCAATAAGGTTGACTTATACATATACACATAACCAAATAAGAAGCACTTATACTCATATTCATCACTTGGTCGAATGGCCTAGGTACATGACCTTCACACACTATTCAAGTTATGTACAATTAAACATCATACTTAATATACATATACATATATAAGTTCCATTAAGTAACCAATTCAAATTAAAGCATATTGGTTCCAAGTTCATACCATGGTCGAATGGCCTAAACCTCTAAACTCTAATGTACATGCTCAATGCATGTCAATTAACACATCATCTATTGTTTACACATAAAATTAGACTCAATCAAACCATCAATTGGAATTAAAGACTTCAATCCTAGGAAACCCTAATTTGGCCAAATGCCCAAATTGGGGAAAACCATCAATGCATCAATTGAACTTCAAAATGGTTTTTGAATCATCAAATTAACATACTAACAAGCTCATTTCACCTTTCAATGTAAACTAATCATGCTTGGTGCATAAATCCCTAAGTGGTCGAATTCATCATTTGGGAAAAAGCATCAATTTTGCAATCAATTCTTAAATAGAACATTGAATAATCTAATTCATGCATATAAGAACTCAATTGAACATTCAATTGAATTTAAGCAACTAAGGAATCAAAACCACATAGCTGAATTGGGGAAATTGGGAAAAAACCCTAATTTCTTCAATTAATTCCAAAATTGAGCATGCAATTATTCAATTGGTCTACTAATAAATATAAATCAATAATTGAAACAAATCAAGAAGCTAGGGCAAAACCCTAGGTTGGCTGAATATGATTAGGAGGGGAAATCCATCAATTTCACATCACAATTTCAAATTGAAGCTTAAGGCATGAAATTCAATCATCCAAATACTCAATTATGCATTCAATATAAATTAACAAGCATAGGAACACGTACCCCTCTCTTGGCTGAACCATACATTCTAGGAAACCCTAAGTTTGCAATCCTTTACATAATAATGTTTTGGTAGGATTAAAATTCCAAGGTAGATAAACTCATCTAGGTAGGATTTAGAAGAAACAAGAAGCCCCCTCCCAAAACCCCATGTTGGCTGAAACTTATAGAGTGGAAAAGAGGAAGAAAATGAAACCATACATGAAAGATAACTCAAGAATCATGCTTAGCACAAGGAAAGGAAGAGGTTTGAAGAAGACATTACCTAGAGATTCCTCCTCCTTCCAAATGGTGATGGTGGCCGAATATGGTGAAAAGGAAGTGAAATTGTTCTTTTCCTTAGGTAAATAGAAAGAAAGAAGGGAAAAAATAATGGAAAAATGGGTTTTAGTTGAAATGTCTTTAGTTAATTTTGGTGGTGGAAACTTTGGGAAGAATATTCAATTGGATATTCTTGGCATATTCTAGATGCCATAGCATATTCTAAATGCTAGTCAAAGATGCCATAAAATGGGTAAGGTGTGGTAAGAGTATTGATACAATAGAATTTCTAGAAGCCTTATTGGTGTGTTGGTGGAAATAGGACCCAAACTCCACTTTCCCATACTTCAAACATAGTAAGAGAGATAAGTTAATGAAAAAGCATCCCATGGCTTACCCAATTAAGCTATGGCCAACCACCATGTGATGATGGGACCCACAACACACATGCACACTAATTAAATGGTTCAATTAACCATAATTCACATAGTTTGGCAATTTAATCACATGTCCACATAACAATTCATACACATCAATTTAATAACTCATGATAAATATTTTAACACTAATCATTCATTAATCACACTCATTCATATATCATGCACATTAAAGTTAAATTGCATATACAATGGAGAAATGTAACAAGAGAGGTCTAGGGTATTACATAAATGCATAGGCGTCATCCTATCTAATGTATTTTTGTGCAATCGCTATAGCTTTTTCCAATGTGTGAGGCATGTGTCTTCAAAAGGCTTTGAAGTAATCATGATAAGTGGTGCCATTCTGGAGTTTCAACTACTCTTGCTTAGTCGAGCTATGTAATCTTCAAGGCCTCTTTATTGAATCAAGCTATATAATCCCTCAATGCCTCGCCTTCTTTCTGTATCACAGTTTCAAAAGACTGTGTTCTCCTCTCTATTGGAATACTATAGGCGAACCTGTGCATGAACATCTTTGTGAGCCACCGGAATGAGCTGATGTTCCTTTCAGGTATACTATCGAACCAATTTGTCGCTGCTCAATCTAGGGAGTCTTTAAAGGCCTTGCACAACATTGCATCACTGGTTGTTTGGAGCTTGATAGTATGTAGTCCAAAACATGGACTTTAGGATATGTTTCCTTATCATATTTTTTTAGTGTGGGTGGCTTGAACTTGTCTGGCATTCTGTACTCTTGGATTTGTTTGATGAAAGGTGATTAAAGAGTAAGCACTAAGCTCTTATCCAACCCCTTATTCGCCTTTTCTCCACTCAACTCTTCCAAGAATTTATTGATTTCCTCTCTTATTTCTAAGGGGCCTTGCTTACTTGTAGCTTTTTGTTCCCTTCGAGCATGCCTAGCGGGAGAGACCTCAAATTGGACTATATTGTCCTCTCTCATCTTCCTCCCTCTTGACAAGTTCTTTCTCATTTCTTTTCTTCTTCTATCCTTCTACTTGCTTTTCTTCCTCCCCTTCTATCAGTTTGAGGAGACCACCTCTCACCTTCACTGTGGCCTCTCATTTCCCCATGCATACTATGTTTCCTTTCATGCATTTTCCCTCCCTTTAGGAGGGTGTTCTCTCTCTCCTCTTGTCTTTTCTGTTCAAATCTTCCCTTCTTTCCTTTACAACCTTAAGCCCCAGCCTAACACCCTCACTTCTTTCTACAACCTGATGCTCGCCATCTTTCCTAGCCTCTTAATCTCCTCTTTCAAAGGTCAGACGTCTTGCTACAACATCGTGTGGGGTACTTTCAGGCACTCAAGTTATATTTTGGTTGTTAGGTGTTTGTTGGTGGGATATGGTTGCGCATGGAATTATTAAGCTAGGTTGCCATGTTACTCATAAGTTGTAGGGAATCATTCAAATCAAAATCTAGGGCAAATAGAGGGTTTATGGTTTGAGAATTTTGGATATTTTGGGGTAGGGCAATAGTGTTCCTAGGGGGAATTATTTCTCCAGGAGATATTTGGTAGGAAGTAGAAGGATCTTGCTCTGATAATTATACTCAATATTTTTTTGCACAATAGTCATGTTATTAGGTATAGAGACAAGCATGCTAGAATAGGTGTGTTCTTATACCCTCACTATAATGATCATTTTGATTTCGACATGAAGAAATTAAATATTAGAACTCCTTCTGAGGTGATTCGAGACGAATGACTAATCAGACATCACTTGTGAAATGATTAAGGCACTAAGATTTTAACCACAAAGCTAAATCAACCAGTTCTCCGATTGATGTTCCAAGAGAACATCCCCTTAGTTAGCCAATTTGAGCCTACATTTATTAGCTATTTTCTTTAAGAACCAGATCTCTCACCCAACGCAAACATGTTTATATCCTTACCGTTGTTCTAAAGATGAATTGGAGCTAAAAAGGCATATTTAATGAGCAAGGGACATTTCTTAAAGATTTGGGATAGGAATAAGAGGCAAGTGTTAAAAAAAAAAAAACAAAAATATATATATAATTATATATGTATTCGATGTAAAGTCTGATAAAGAAAGATCTCTTGAGTCCGACGATCTTGCAAAGTTGTTTAGATTGAAGTAAAGGCCTAACACAATGATAATTGACTTACGTTTCCTATGCTTCTATAGGTTTTGAGAAGTGTTTCTTGTAAAATATTATGATTTCTCTAACTCTATAAAGTCTTTGGAACCTTTGTGATATCCTATTCCTCTCTTTCTTTAGCCACGTCACTATCTCCTCTGCCCCATTATAATCGATATTAAAAATCTTTTGATCTCAGATGGTGCCTTCAGCATGGTGGAGATTCATACCAAATGGGGAGCTTATGATGCTTAATTCCTTATTAGAAGTCAAATGGTTATTATTGTAAGGATTATGAGAATTTTACTTGTTTGAAACAAGCACATCATATTTACCATTGATATTGGTCATTTCACACACTCACTTGAGTATGATTGTTGTAGGATGAATTAGCTTTTGAATAAATATAGATTTGATTTAATGCTTGTTTGATTTCAAAACTGTGATCACTTATTGTTCTCTGAGATAAACACCTAGAAATTTAGATTTTTACAGGTGTTTGTGGGTATCACCTTTGGAAGCCCTCACGAGACTACAACTCGTCCTCTATGGGACCTCCTAGGGGTTTAAAGGCTTGTTGCATATGCTAAATGCAATCGTGATCTCCTATGAAAGTTGACTAGTTTAGGTTATATATTTTCTTTTAATTTTGCTCGTGGACATGCAAAATCTTAAGTTAAGGGGTGTGATAACTCTATTTTTTTTAAAGTTATTTTACCTATTTAAACTCAAATTTTGATTCAATTCTTGAGAATTTAATAATATTATCACTTATTTTGATAAATAAATAATTCTAATAATTTATAAATAAATTATAACATGTTTTTTGTATTTTATTTTATTTTGCAGATTAAAATGACATTAATGATACAAGCAATGATATCATGATATTAATTATGCAAGTAATGATGTCATAATAATAATAATGCAGAAAACGATGTAAGATTATGGAAAAAGAAGGTGGAAGTTGCCTATAAATAGGCATTACCACCTCTCTTTCAAAGTATCATTCAATGAAATAAACAAATATTTAGAGACATTTATATTTTCTTAATTTTATTTATTTTTATTTTCATTTTAATCAAGAGGAGAAGTTTTGGACCTCGTGTACGCCAAAGATTGTATCCCAAAAAGAGTTTTTTCTAAATTTTTATTCTTCAATTCAATAATAAGTTGTTATTATATTTTCTATTAGATTGATTGTTAATTTAATTATTTTTTTCTTCTTAACTATGAGTAGCTAAATTTCTTATCTAGGATTTAGATATAATCTCTTGATTTTCCTATGACTATCTTTTTTTGCTTGATTTGGTTTTGATTATTGGAATTAATCTTTTATCTTAGAATTTAATGCTTGTAAATAAT
>CATKHJ010445658.1:0-23600 GCA_949750685.1 Vernicia montana | reverse complement strand
GCATGTGCCTTTTGACTCAGAAATGTAGAAGTTTGTGGAGGGGCTGTCATAAAACCCTGTTTCATCAGCCATTGATGGACTTTATCCTTGGTAATTTTGTTCTTTTGGAATGCATCCCACCATTTGACTTTGCATCTTCTTCTGGCGAGAACAAGAGATGTATCTTGCTGTACATACTCCAAATACCAAATATATATATATATATATATATCATCTTGTCAAATTTCTATGTGCTATGTGCTAACTAATTTATTGAAACAAAATATAAATTCAATATAAAATCTTACAATGATTCTATTAAAATTACTAATTAATTAAATAACAATAAATGAAATTTAACAAACACAAAAGAGAAATCGAGAAAAAAAAATTGAGGAAAATTATTTGAAATTAATAAAAAGTAGGATAATTAAGCATAATATTGTTATATAATTTCATAGATATTACTTTTATTTTTTGAACCAGCTGAAAACATACTTTCTAATTTGGAGTTTTTTTAAATAAAAAGTTCATAATTAAGTTATAATATTACTATAATTTTTCGTGGAAGGCATAATTTGGCATACAAATCTTTAATAAAAAAATTCAAGGAAAAAAAAAAAACTCAAAATTGAAACTAAAATAATAAGTACAAGGACGAAATTATAAGATAGTATAAGAGATAAGGTAATATGATAAAAGACAAAAAGTAAAGGGCCAGCTTTCTAAATATTATTATTTCCAAAATCAAAATGTAACATCTTACCCAATCATTATCCGACACCCCCCACATTACATGCACATTACATGTTACATGCATTTGCTTTGAAATTTCACAACCGGCGGTCTCCACCACATCATTCTCCCTCCGCCGTCAGCGGCGGCGGCGACGCCAAGAGACTTACAAGAATATCAGCAAAAGCACGAACAATGAACTTATGAGTACTTTTAGGATTCAGCGCAAGATAGCATAACAAAAGTTCATGTAAGTAGTCCCAATTGGTCTTCACATCCACCAACTGCCGTGCCTCCACCATCTCCTCCATAGATCGCCGGAAGTCCAAGTATGGGTCTGGTGAGTATGTGGGCACCGCTATGCTGTCTTTTACTGTCGGAGAGTTCCACGATTTATTCATAGTATTACTGTCTGAAAACGGCGTCTTATTATTACACTTTATGCTAACAAGTGAGTCTGATGATTCTGTGGGAGTGGCAATGGACGGTGTAGATTCGATTATGGAGTTGGAGCGGCCAGGGGAGGAGAAAAAGAAGCGCTGGGAGGCGAATACGGTGGCGAAGTCAGGTTCAGAGGAGGAGGAGGAGGAGGAGGTGGAGTCTTCGTAAAGAGAGTTGTAGTTATTTATGACAAGTGGATGGGTGTGATCATGTGATGATAGAAGAGCAGAAGGAGATTGAGAATCTAGTGGACGTCGCTTGATCTTTGTGAAGCAGAGATGGAGGTTTCTTCCAAGTGTGCCTGCCATTTCTTTATTTTTCTTGAGACTTTAGAGAGATTATCATACCAATAATCAATGTGAAAAGAAACAAAAATAAAGTGGAAGGTGAAGTTGTATTTATTTTATTAGGTTTTTTTTTTGCCCAGTATCTTTAATTTTAGGTTTGAACGTACCGCAACTATACTGGTGTTAAGTGTATAGTATGGACCAAATAAATAATAATGTACAAATTCATCAGTTTCAGTCTCTAGTTAAATGCTTGTTGATCACTCGCTTTTGATCCAATGGTCAGTATAAAAAGATGAGAATTGAATGTCGTAGAATAGAACATAGAAAATGCGAGCGCGTAAGAAGTTAAAAAGTATGGTGTTTGTGTTCTAAGGAAGATGCACATGCATAACTGGCTATCTACAAAGGCATTTTTGTGGTTTTGTGCGTATTAAACATGTTTTTATATATTTTTTATTTTAAAAACTCATCCATCCAATTTTTTATTTTTTTATGGAAAGACCAAATTTGGATGTAACTGCTGTTAAGTTATAATAATAGTCTTTGTTTTTGGGCAAAAAAAAAAAAAAAAAAGTTGTAATAATAGTAAAATAAAGTTTTTTTTTTTTTTTTTTTTTGCCAAATATAGTAAAATAAAGTTAACAACATAGGAAATAAAAGATACAAATTAACCATAATTAAGAAGAAAAAGATATACGTTATTTCAGTTAGAGAGCTTACATTTATAAATACAAAAATTTAATAGTTATTTTTTTTTTAATTTGAGTGTATATTTTTATATTATATATGATAATCCTATTTATAATAATAAAAAATACAATATATTTACAATATACTATTAAATTAAATCATAAATAATTTTTTAAAATAATTAATTAATTAATCCACTGATATTTGTAAATTAATCATATATATTTTCTTTTACTAGTAAGATTTTTCAATAAATAAGAGTCTTGTACTTGATAAGAAGGAATTATAGAAATACTAATGAATAAAGAAATTTTTAGGTAGATTCAGTCTATCATTTTATTTATAGACTAAATTAATAAGAATAAAATACATTAATTAATAATATCATATTAATGATTTTACATTATATAATTAATTAATATGTTTTATTTTTATTGATTTAATTTATGAATAAACTGGTACACTGAATTTACGATAATTTATGATCTCCGTTGTCACTTTTTTTTTTTTTTTTAAGGTGATTAAATTGATGCAGAGTTAAATAAAAAACTGTTGATTGAATTTGTACGTTCATATTTTTCTTCTGCAATTGAAACTTTCAGAAGAGAAATTGACTACTCATATAGAAGAGGAACCAATCAACTTTGACATTGACCAATCCATGGACCAAAATGATTGTCTACACTTGTATATATATATTTTTTAACATTTTAAATACACTATACGATTTAAAATATCTGTCGTTCAAGATTTCGGCACACAAATTAAAAAATTTATTGAATTGTTATAATTCTAAAGTAAAAAACTAAAATATATTTTTTTAATTTTGATGTGAAGGAAAAAAATAATTAAAGCAAATGTTTAGTAAAGAAATAAAAAAATGATAAAGTTGAAAAAAATAATAAATAATTTCTTAAAATTCTAAAACAACAGATATTTTGAAATAAAAAAAAAAAAAATTCTAAATCGACATTTTGAAACTAAAGGAGTATATTTTATCAGAAGTCAGCTATCAAGTAAGAAATTAATTCAGAAGAGCTCATAAAAAAAAAGTCTTACGTATATAATTAATTTGAGTACATTTTCAAAAGAATGCACATATATAGACAGATAGTATTCACATTCTAATACTCCCTTTGTCCCATAAAAATAGGTTTATTTTGACTTTCACACATATTAAAAAAAAAAACATAGTTTGTAGTTAAATAAATAAATTTTATTAGTATTTTTCTAATATATCCTTCACTAATATTAAATGACTCATACTATTTTATTAAAATTAAATGACATATCAATGTATAGTCTAATGGTAAGTACATATATAATTTGGACAATAGATTCAGATTCCCCCCTCCTCTCCTCAAAAAAAAAAAATAAAAAAATGACTCATGTTGATAAAAATGCACATTAAATAAGAGCATATTAAGAAACTAATAAATTAATTACTCTATTAAAAAGCCACATTTAGTTACACTATCTCTAAAACTAGTTTAATTTTCAGAAGGTAATTTCAACATGCAATCTAAAACTCACCTTGAAAGAAAATTTATTTTCAATATAAGTACAAATTGGTTCAAGAATACCTTGACCGAAATAAATCAAAAGAATTAATTAATTATCTCCAATTCATCAATTAGATAGTTTCTTAATCCATTATTATGGATAGTTTGTTAATTGATTGTTATTGTATTGATTTTGTGGGCTACCTACGAATCTTGTTGCAGCTTGAGTGTTTAGAAGGGTTAGTTGCTAAATTTTCTGTTTGAGGAAATCTTTAGAAGTAAGTGAAGCCAGCAATGGTGAGGTCAGGTACGCTACAAGGATGGTCCAACCAACAATGAAAAGGCCCATAGCAGAGCACATGGTAGGGATACATCATGGTCGACCTATGACCTATCCAACTACTAATGTCTCTCTCTCATTTGCTTCTAGTGTATATACATGTTCCCAAAATCCCTAACCACCATTCTCAAAAAAAATTTAAAAAAAAAAAAAAAAAGACAACTAACCATCGATTTTATTACCTGTATGCATCAACCGGAAATGGAAAACCCAAAACAATACTGCTCTCAATAATTAGCAGTTAGCGGCTATGAAATATTAGCAACTAATAGTCAGAAGTGTAAAGCCTTAATTATTAGAATTTTTGTGTTCCGCAGTAAAGCTGAATCTTGATACGTACACTGCTCTAACAGTCATATCTACGAAATATTAACTTTCTACACACTACAAATACTCCACCACCCTCAAATCTGTTAATTTGTAAATTCCATTCAGGTACTGATCACTGTGCAAAGAAACATGAAGAAGTATGCAAGAATCAGCAATGAAATTTCCAGAAAATAAGTTAATTTGTACCAATATATGTATATATAGCTATAAATTATTGGCCAAGCAAGAACAATAAAAAATCAGAACAAAAGGAGTTTCTTTATTTGCTTTTTATCCCAAGGAGAAGGACATAGCACTGCCAGAAAACAAAAGTGCTTTGATGAAAAATCAACATCATCATAGAAAAAAATAAATAAATAAAAACCCATTAGAATTTGATGATTGTCCCTTCAAATGAGAATGGTCTCTTCACGGGACTGACTTGAATTCTTGCTTTTCCTTTGATTTCAATCCCATCAGCTCGTGGTCCCCAAAGGAATAACCTTTCAAAGAGGAATTTTCTCTCTCAATTCAGTTTTTCAAACCCCAGCTGCTAGAACTACTCTCAAACAAAAAATGATCAACAAAATCAAAGATTCGATCGATAGAAACAAAACTGTAATCAATTATTATGTTTCTTAAGATAAGATATAATTGTTTTGTACATTTTCTATTCTTATTGTAGAATCATTTTCAATAACAATTGAAATAATCTTTTTCATAATTATCAATTTTGTGTTTCTAATAATTTCCTTCATCAATTGCACTTCCTTTTTTATTTTCGTTCATAATTTCGATTAAACATATAATTAATTCATTAAATGTACAATTTTAATTTTAACTGGAGTTTGAATTCATAATCTAATAGTACCCAGGACTGGTTACAGTATTGGTTGATGGAATGTAAATTTAAAGCACACATGGTTACAGTATTGATCAAGTGATGTAGGAGCTGTGCATCATGTGAAATTATTTGTTTTAAATTAATGGAGTTTACAAAGAATAAGTAGTTAAGTAAAATTGTACAGTCTAAGTATCTCAAAATTATATATGCAAGAAAGATTTTTTTTTAAAAAGACTTTCTTATTCTTACACACTTGTTTTATGTTAGTGATTGTAAATTGATAATTATAAATGAAAAGAAACAAGAAGGAAGCACAAGAAGATCATATGACACACAGCCAAGTCAGGGCATCTTCAGAATCAGATCTTAGAGATAAGCTGCAGCAAATTATTTTTGTATAATAATTTTTTGGTGGATAGTTACTGAAACTTCCTTTCTCATAATTTCTTTTTTGTGCTAGAACAAATCAAGTGTAAGTGTGAGCTACCTAAATTATAATTTCTATCAGCTTGAGATCGTACTCTAGTTTTCGGCTTTAGAAAAATAAAAAAAAGAAACACTGTATGTACTCATATATGTGACTAGTACTCAAATATCTATACAATTCCTTGTCCCACATATAATCTGACACTGATCATGCGGTTAAAATGCGGATTGGATTCACAAAGAACAATAAAAAAAAGTACCTAATGAAATACTACTAAAACTGTTGTAACAACTACTTGCTTTTATCTCACTGCTCTGTTCTGTTCTGCTCCTTTGTTTATGTCTTACAGTTGATTTGCAGTAGCATGGATCTAGTCTCGTTATGTCAAGAACCCTGTTTCAAATAGTGGGTATCCTGTCAAATTGGAGTTATTGGATTTATATACTTTCTATCCAGATGTTTTTGCTTCTCGTAATTATAGATATTCGACACCACCAGAATGACAAGTCGTTTTCTTCCTTCCCTGCAATGGTACAATTTTTATCTCATTCACCAACACTTGAAAGAATAAGGTGCTGCCTGAATGCCTGTACTACCATAGTGTATTCCTGTAAATTGCAGACAATTCTCGACATTAAACCCATGGCCCAATCATACACAAATATGTGAAATCATGAGTGGGTCTATATCCTTGATTCAGACGAAGCCCAGATCAACTATATCAAAACAAAAAGATTATTATTTGGGCCTTCAAACTATAATAAACCCAACTTTTTTTTTTTTTTTTTATTATTATTATTATTTTTATATATATAATAAAAACTCTTGATCTTTAATTTTTAGTATCGGTGCACCATCCAAAATGGGTATTTGCAAAACTAACAATCAATCTACAAAGTTGTGTTGGTAGAAAACAAATAAACACGAGGAAATTACATCCTTTACGATTTTTTTTTTTTTAAATATTAATTATACGATATCTTTTCCTTTAAAGGTTCACACTTTTTTTTTTAACAGAGTCTCTATTTCTTTCTTTCATTTTAATGCTCGCCGTGCCTTTTTGAAGTATAACTCGAGGTTTGATTTTTTGTGCTCATTGAAAACAAGTCATCTTATGAATCTTTTCATTAACTGTACTTTTGCTTTTCTCTTTTTATGTACAGTAGTTAAATGCAGATTTTTGTAGCTAACATTAATTGAAGTTTACAAATTACTTAGATACGTAGAGTTACTAATTTATTAATTCTAATAAACATCTAAATATTACTGTAATGACCTGAATTTTTATTTATTTTTGAAAATCTTATTTTTATACGGAAATATAATTATTTAATTGTTAATACTATATTGGTATTTAAAGTTTCATTAAATTTTGGATTTTTGTGATTTTAAAATATTATTTAATTGTAAATTTATATTATGTTAAAATGTTATTTTAATTAAAAGAATTATTTCGAAAATTTTAAGAAAATGTCGATTTTAATATTGGTTATTAAAGTTTAAGTAAATTAATTAGTAAATCAAATTATTATTTTGAATTTTAGAATTAAAGTAATATTATATTTTTATTATATTGTTTAAGATGATGATGATAATGATGATTATTATTATTATCATTATTATAAGTAATATTATTATTATTATTATTAAAAAGAGAGAGAGAGAGAGAGGACCGGAGCTGAGCTCTGATTTGTGCCTCTCCGATCAGCGGTGGTCGACATCGCCTACGCCATGGGATAGCCCGATGTCCGGCGACTCCAGGGGTATCAGCCTTGCCGTGAGACGTCACCGAAAAACGGAGAATGCGCCGAATAAAGCTCCACTGACCTGTCTCGCCGGTAGGAAATTTTCAGGCGTGATTCCCGCCGATTTTGGCCATGGTTTTGAGCAATCTTGGTACCGATTTGAAGATTGTGATCTAAGGAGTATTTTGGTACCTACCCCGACCGGTGAGGATGCCTGACGTCGCCGGAATCGAGGAGAGAAGATTTAAGCTACCGAACCTTTCGAGCTGTTTTTTGGTGAAACGGCGGCGAGTGGCGGAGAGTGAAGGGTATTTTAGTGTTCTTGGCTTCGGGACGAGCAGAATGGTGCAAGCGGCGCCTCCAGCTGCCATCGTCAGCGGCAGCACGCCGCCGGTGACCCCAAATTTCCAGTGAGTAGCATTTTTCACGTGCAACGCGATTCTGGAGTTAGTTCGCGAGGTTTTGACTCCGGTGAGCCTAAAACGTTATGTTATTGATTTTATATCTGTGTTTTAATTGCCCGAAAAATTGTTGTTTTGCTTATATTTAAATGTATTCGGGGTTAAATTAATAGTTTGAATGGAATATGAGAATTTACGAATTTATTAGACTTAAATTGAGTGACTTATGAATTATTGGATATTATTTTATGAAAATGTATATTATTATTATAAATGAGATTAATATAAAATTATCGAGTTGAATTTTATATTATAAATAAATTCAATTATTTTTAAATATTATGTCGTTTCTTGAAAATGATATTTGAGGGAATTAAATTGATTTTAAGGTATTTATAAATAAATTTGATTATGATGATGATTGTTGAATTGGAAATCCAGGAGGGGTTGATGAGCTGAGTTTGATTATTGTGAGCCATGATGGCAATTTATAAGTGTTTATTTTATTTATTTCAGCTGAGTTAAATCCTAGTTATAGAGGAGACTCTGCCGAAATCTCGGCAGAATCTTTAAAATTAGTTTGAGTATGTTGTAGTTAAGTGATTAGTATTCTGATAATATATTTGTTATGCAGTATTTGTGTTTCAGGCGTCTCTCTAGTTGTGAGATGTCGTGCTTGAGGAGATCTAATTGGAGATCTGTCTAGTTTGTGAGTTATATAGCTTAATATAATGCTCCATTCCTTTTTATTTAATTAATATTTCACTTGCACTCATACATTGATTGTTTGGATGTTATATATATAAATATGCATTATGAATATGAATGAAGCATTCAAACATATGAATGTGATTGTTTTGTTGTGTTTATAAAGTTAATAATTGTGAATGCTGGATGGAGTTGGAATGGCATAGGAATCACTAGGAATGTGAATATGTTATATGATGGATGAGTTTTAACTGGTGTATGACAGCTTAGGAGCTTATTCATCGCTCGCTGCTTCCAGTCGGGTAGCTGCATAGTTTCGGTCAGGGACAGCTGTTACTCTATGTATTGAATTTTTAAAGTAATATCAGTTGGACACAGAGAGTCAGGTTAGGAGGGTCGGCTCCCCATATTAAGGTTTAGTATGATTCCTGTAGACTGATTCCTATTATTGGTTGATTATGTGTTTGCTTGTCTGGATGACATTATGCATTATCATTTTTAGCATTCGAATGGCATGTTATATTGATAACTATATAATTCATTGAGTTGAATGCTCATTCCTGTTCACTATTTTTTCCAGGTTGCAGGATGAGCTTGAGAAGTAAATTTTAGTCAAGTATCCCTGCCTTCCATCTTTCTGCCTTCCATCTTTCGGCAGTGGAATGTATTTATTTATTCAGACATGTAATTAATTTTATATTGTGCTGTATTATTAAATTCTAGCACTCCGCATTGTTATTCTGTCAAATGTAATTTTATACAGAAGTATGTCTTTAGCGTATGATGAGTTTTGAGATAATCAGAGATTCCTCACTATAGATGTTATGGATATTGTAATATTTCTGTTAAGCATGAACCTTGTGATGATTGAATGAGATTGAGATTATTGCCCTAAGCGGCATTGACTTGATTTGATATTTTGTACAGATTCTGTTTAACAGGTGGGCCCATAGCCCTTGATTTGTGACAGTTACAACTGTCATATTGCTATTTAGTCGTTTAGTAGTCAGTCAGACTTACTATGGGTTCTGGAAGTCTTAACTTTTTTCGTTCCTTAATGCCGGTCACGTGCCTTCGAATTTGAGGCGTGACAATTACTATTTTGCATTATTATATTTTACATTACTAGAAACATTTGGTATACGAAATATATATTCGTTATATATAAATTTATAAAAAATATATACGAAAAATTACATGAAATGTATATGTTTAATATTTGGTATTTTCCATGAAATATATACCAAATATATTCAAAATATATATTAGTTATATACCAATTATATTTAAATATATAACAAATGTATATCAAATATTAAACTTATACGAGACACATACCAAACATATATGTAACGTATATCATATATATACAAAATAGTTTATCTTTTTATTTTTTTCAAATTTACAATATGTATATATATATAAAGTAGTTGCAGATATTAAACATATATTTAACGTATACCAAATTTTGGTATATGTATATCATTTACTATTAGTTTATATATCTTTTTAATTTTTTCAAATTTGCAATCTATATATATTAAAATAGTTGCAGATACTAAATATATACTTAATGTATACTAAATTTTGATATACAAATATCATTTACTGTTAATTTATCTTTTTAAATATTTTAAATTTGTAATTTGTATATATATATAAAGTAGTTACACATACTAAACGTATACCAAATTTTGGTATGTATACTATTTACTTTTAATTTATCTTTTTAATTTTTTCAAATTTGCAATATATATAAAGTAGTTGTAGATATTAAAAGTATATCAAATTTTGGTATACATATACTATTTACTGTTAGATTAGTTTTTTAATTTTTTTAAATTTGCGATCTTTATATATTTATAAAGTAGTTGTAAATACCAAACATATATTTAACGAATACGAAATTTTGATATACATATATCATTTACTGTTAGTTTATCTTTTTAATTTTTTCAAATTTGCAATATGCATATATATATAAAGTAGTTGCAGATACTAAATATATACCAAATTTTGATATATATATACCTTTTAATATTAGTTTATCTTTTTAATTTTTTCAAATTTGCATGAAATTAATTTTATTTTAGAAATCATAGCATTAAAAATGATAAAAATACCATTATGATTAAAATTTTCATTAATTTAATAAAAATTACTAAAGCATAATAACTATTCTCATATATCATGCATAAGCATTATAATTATAAAAGCAATTAATTGATCAAGATTTAGAAAAATAAATACTCAAATCATATCAATAAAAATGATAAGAAAATATTAGTATGATAAATTTTTTTATGAAATTAATAAGAATTTTTAAAGAAAAGAGCTATGATTTATTGCATAATTTATAATATTATTTTGAGTATCTAAAATATTATTATTTAAAAAAAATTGCAAGCCAAGAGACAAGAGCTGCTAATATACTGTGTAAGCAGCTACGTGACAACTATTTGATAGTCTAAAGCGCTAAAAGGATGGCTCACATAAGATACTTTTTCAAAAATTCTTTGATTTTAAAAGAGTTACAACCAATGTTAAAAAGAGGACTATTGTAACATCAATTACTTTTGAATTGTGAGCCGACAGTCAAAAGTAAAGACTAGCCACTAAAAGTGAGACACGCGTCCTTATCTTGCGCTTTACGCATCCTCAATATCAACACATACTTAACAGTAAAAACAGTAGAAGGAAACGAATTATAGATAGGACGGTACAAATGTTATTTAAACATTTTTTAAAGTTTAAACGATATTTTTTAAATTTTTTCACGAAAATTTTAAAAATAATTTTTTTTCATTTTCTTGGTTATTTTTGAAATTTTCCCATAAACAAACCAACTATGTTTAGATAGAGATTCAAAGTTTATACATTACAATTACAATCATCAGAAAGGCAGAACAAAAAGTGTACCACTCCGATTCACCATATAGGAGGTGATGGTATTATAATATAGACACGGGCAAAAAAAGTGAAAAACACACATAAAATAGATATAGATTATGGATTCTGGTTAAGCCTAGCAGCGGCAGCCATAGAAGCTGCAACTCCACCACGTGTAGTCCTCATGTCAGGTTTGTTCCTTATTTCAAGCTCCAATCACACCTTCAGCATCATCACGCGTCACAGCTTTATCTCTAGGCAACTTGTCAGTTGCGTCCTGTAAAAACAAATACCAATCATTTTTAAAGCATAATACAATCACCATTAATTACCAAACGGAGATTAATTGAATTGATAATTAATAAATAATTACCGCTAGAACATCAGACAGAGTAGTCTTATTTTCGTCGCGCATAACCCTGGCATTAAGATCAGCAGCGGACTGGGCTTGTGCACCTATTCCGCCGGTACGTGTCTCAAAACTACGAATAGCTCTCACCTCCGCGGCTTTTATAGCGGCAGCGTCGCTCTGATCAATCGGTTTGTCTCCAGCCCGAGAATAAGCAGTTACCTCTAAAGCCTCACCAATTGTGATATCGAGAGAGTGTTATGAATAAATGATTAAACATAGAAGGAGTAAAAAATTAGTGGCCTAATTAGATTGGTTGGTGGCAATCAATTTGGACTAAATTGGTTGGTGGCCTAATTAGATTGGTTGGTGGCAACTAATTTGGACTAAATTGGTTGGTAGCCTATTAAATTGGTTGGTGGCAACCAATTTGGACTAAATTGGTTGGTGGCAATCAATTTGGACTAAATTGGTTGGTGGTCTAATTAGATTGGTTGGTGGCAACCAATTTGGACTAAATTAGTTGGTAGCGTAATTAAATTGGTTGGTGGCAACCAATTTGAACTAAATTGGTTGGTGAAAATTAGGCCGCAATTAGGCCAACCAATTTGGATCAAATGGGTTGATGGATGCCTATAAAAGGCATTGAGAGGAAATTGGTTGATGGATGCCTATAAAAGGTATTGAGAGGAAGACTAAAATATAACACAAGAAGATGAAAAATTCCTTATGTTTAGAGAGTTTTAAATAGTTTGAGAAAAATTCTCTTGGGTGTATTTGGAATTTTTGGGTGTGAGAAAAAAATATTGTGAGTATATGTGGTTGTAACAATTTTCATATAGTGAATATTTTTCTCTGGTTGTCTTTAACAACACCGTGATTTTTTCTCCTTTTGGGAGTTTTCACGTAAATTTCTTGTGTTATCATTCTTCCATTATTTCTTTTGTTATTCTTGCATAATTGTGATTTGGAGGAAATTTGATTAATTAAATCAGATTTCCCAACAAGTGGTATCAGAGCTTCGGTTACGTGTACGTTAACTGTTTATTTGTGTTGTGCAAGAAAAATGTCAGACATCAGAGTTGGTGTTGAGAAGTTTGATGGGAGAATTAATTTTGACTTGTGGCAAGTACAAGTCAAGGATGTGATTGGAAGAAGTATTCCATGAAGAAACATGTTACATGTTGAGGGTGTGGGCAATCTAGGCATTGAAGAAAAATTGCCAAAATGATGGAGCTGGTTCAGCTAATAGCTCCAAGTTTAAAGGTGCCGCCAATAATGTTTTCCATTATATGAGAGATGATGAGCACTTTCTGTAAGGAGCTGTATATGTCCTCATAGCATGTTGTTAGCTACTAAGTTGCCGTGAAAGAGGATGTGATTGGTAGCGGGTCCACAGGTTTGCACATGGGCATTGACTGACGGTTATGCAAGGTGTGTAGTGGAATTGTTGTCGATAGCTAATGAGCTTCCTGGAAAGTCAGCATGGAAGTTGCACCATAATTTATTAGCAGGTTTTTTCGACATGAGCCGAGATGAAATTCTTAGAATTTGTGAATTAATTCTAAGTGGGTATGCTTTTATGGTGGAGCATGATAAATTCTTGTAATTTAGAATTATGACTGTCGGTGTTAGACAGTGTTGTAGTAGCTGTATGTTTTATTTTTAATCATGGTGGAGATTATTAGGAATAAATGATTAAAAATAGAAGGAGTCAAAAATTGGTGGCAACCAATTTGGACTAAATTGGTTGGTAACCTAATTAGATTGGTTGGTGGCAACCAATTTGGACTAAATTGGTTGGTGACCTAATTAAATTGGTTTGTGACAGTCAATTTGGACTAAATTGATTGGTGAAAATTAGGTGGTAATTAGGCCAACCAAATTGGTTGATTGATGCCTATAAAAGGCATTGAGAGGAAGGCTAAAATATAGCACAAGAAGAAGAAAAATTATTTATATTTAGAAAGTTTCAAATAGTTTGAGAAAAATTTTCTTAGGTGTATTTGAAATTTTTGGGTGTGAGAAAAATATTGTGAGTATATGTGGTTGTAACAATTTTCACATATTGAATATTTTTCTCTGATTGTCTTTGACAACACCGTGATTTTTCTCATTTTGAAAATTTTCACGTAAATTTATTGTGTTATCATTATTTCATTATTTCATTTGTTATTATTTCATAATTGTGATTTTGAAGAAATTGGATTAATTAAATTAAGATTTCCCAACATCCCTTTGTTAAGAACCCAACAGGAGTCAGCACTGAAGGAAATGGTTCATGTGTTTTATTTTTGGTTTTTTTTTTTCTTTTATCCCAGACACATATTATTACATATAAATATAGAGAGAGAGCACAGTCTAATGATAATTTATATTTTATTTGAGAAATAGATTTAAGCTGAAGCTTTTTTGATATTTTAAAAAATATAAATGTATATAAAATAAAATTAATTTGATTGAATTCTTAACATCTCTAAAGGTATTGAGAATTAATATTTGAACTTAATATCTCTGTGTACTAGTATGATAAAAACTTTTAGACTTTATTAGTTTATTTGATATAAATAAAACGTTTTAAATTCATTTAAGGTTTAAATAAAATTTTAATTTCACTATTATAAATTCAACTTTATAAAATTTAATTCAATTCTATTAAATTAAATTTTATATTTATAAATAATTTTTTTCAATTTAATTTTTTTTATTCTACATAAAAATATTGATTTTAATTATTATGATAATAGTTGAAAAAGAAATTACTCTATTCACTTAATTCTAATATTTTATATTTAATAATAAAATTATATCATAAACCAATTTTCACATTTTAATCTACAAATATTACTTTTTTTTCCCCACAGAAATACAAGCGAATGTTGAATAACAAGGATAAACCCAATTAAGGTCTATCTAAGTAAAGACTAACTCATTTAGGGTATTTTACAATGGATTTAAAGCCCAAAATATCATCAAAAATAAAGTTTGAAAATTCAACGACTATGTGGCTTACAATTAATAGAAAATTACATGATAACCCCTCAGAGAAACACTCTTGTACAGTAATCTCCACCCTCTTCCCTTGTACCACCACCAATGCTGCTGACCAAAAGAGAAGCCGAAAAACTATAGAAATCAGAGAGCTTATAGCTAAATCAACCCCATGAAACTTGAATTGTTGTATAATGAGTAGGGGTGCACAAACGGTCAGTTCGATTTTAAATTGAACCGAACTGAAAAACGAAACATCTATTTTATTTAAATTGAACTGAAACCAAACTTTATATATATATATATATATATATATATATATATAAAATTTGCTCACTCCTAATAATGAGCCTAACCCACCACCGATTTACTAATCTGTAATGAGACAAAAATTACAGAGAAACACCAATCTCATCAAAGATAGATCTCATCGGCGGGAGCTGTCACTGTGATTGGCAAACGAAAAAAACAAAGGATGTCGATATCTAATACAGGAAACTCCACCGCCGACAACAACAAACTCTTCTCCTTCTCACCTACAATCATTCCTAAATTACTTATTTAAGAAGTGAAATTAGTGGGAAGGCTGGACAAAGCCAGAGCTATCCCGGGCAAAACAATTGCCGAGCAACAAATACAGAGATTCAAGCACCCAAATCCGAAAAGAATTGAAAAACAAAAGAACCTAAATTAGGCGATAAATAACCAAAAAAAAAAACTACTAAAAATTATGAAAATAAATGAAAATAAAGTGAAAAACGGGGATCCCTCCCGCTTGCAAAAATCATCGAAAGTTTCTCCCAGATTAGGCCCAATCTGCGGGGCCCAATCTACAAATATTACTTTTTTTTTTTCGCCAAATGATCTACAAATATTACTTGGTGAAAAGAATGCTGCCAAACAAATGATATTGAATGCGTACGTATAGCAGAGTAATTAATACTTGAAATACAAGCAATGGTTCTCATGCTATTATTGAATTTACTGCAAAAAATTCAGTCAAACCAGCTGGTAGGTTCAAAATTAAACCAGATGAATGGCCACCAATTTAAATATCTATATACAAATCACATCTTAAATATCCTATCTTGTAAATAATGTAATAAATATTCCATTCGATTCTCAATATTTATCTTTTTTAAAAAGTGATTTTGTTTTAATATAATTATTATTTTTAAAATTCAATGCAGTATTTATTAATTTTTTTTTCAATTTTATCTTCATACTAATTTCAATATTTCATATGTTTTTTTTTATTTAGTGAGAGAAAATAATAGTATATTTATTCATATTAATTAAAATTAAAGGTATTTAATAATTTTCTTAATATGTGTGCATCATTTTAAAATGACAATTATTGTGAAACGGATGGAGTATATGTTTATTTGAATCGACACTGACTTTTTTTCATGCTTGAAAATTAAATTTGACGAGGTAGGATATTTAAATTTTATTTTATTAATTTTTATATTTAAAAATAAAATAAAATTAACATCTTCAAAAAAATACAAAATTATATTTTTTAGTATTAAAAAATAATTTTAAAATAAATAAAATCATATCATTTTACAAAAACACACAATATGTATTATAATTTCCTAAATTTCAACATTATTAATTATAATTAAAAATTAAATTAAATTAGTATATAATAATTATTATATAAATAAATTATAATAATTTAGTTTATTCTATTAATAGAAATTTAGTGCGCTCATCTTGACCTTACATATTTAAAATATAAAAAAATTATTAGATAAGATATAAATATCCTCGCTCTACTCACATAAAAAATATATTTATGTTCATTTTAAAATACATTATATTCATGTGAACAAATAAAGCATATTGTTATCTTACCTAATATATGCTATTATATTGATGGCTTGATTGCCCACAGCTTTTTAGTTGCATCAAAATTATATTTACTTATTTACCCTTGCTCACATTTATAGATCTCTCTTATTAAAATTATATTAATTATTTTTTTGGATCTTTTGTATTGCAAAAGATATTTTTTAAAAAAATATTTATGATTTTTAAAATTTTGAATTTCTCTTTAAAAATAATGAATGAAAAATATTTTTCTAATAAAAAATAATGTATGTCATTTCTTAATTTTAACAAAATCATTATAATAAAGAAAAACATATAAATATACATTTATTAATCTATCGATTATTAGTAATCAATAATAATTATATTAATATTTTTTTATGTATTTTTCTTATTAAAATTTTTATAAATCTAAACATTTTTATAGTCTTAAAAATTAAAATTTGTAATTGTTTCCACTTAATTTTTAATATTTGTGCCCACCTTGTGACCTTGCATACTTAATATATATAGAACTCTATAGATGGAGTTATTGCCCACAGTCTTTTAGGCTTTTTTGAATTTTTTTTTCAATATTAATCGATTAAAAGTTTGAAATATTAAAGATGATATCAGTTATTAAGAGTAATATAGTATTATTAAATTATTATTTTTAATAATAAGCAACGGATATTTTTTATACTCTTAATTTTGAAGGGAAAAAAAATATAAGTTTAAAGGTATAAGTAATCCCTTAACAGTCAATTTGGTATACGAGATTGCTTAATTAAATCGCAGTATTAATAAATAACACTATATTTAGTACATATGATTCAAGTTGAATTTAATAATTTTAAAAATTTAGCTAACCCATGAGATCAGTATTATCTAAAACTTAACCTATATGTATTTAACAATCCTTATCCAGTTGGATTACTGATCCCATTATTTATTAATCCTAATGGTTACAAATTCGTAAACCAAATGGGGTGTAACATCCTTTATTGTCCATACTAATTAAATTTAAAAACAACGAATAACTTCTATCTCACCCCATTTTTTTTTTCCTTTCATTTTATTTATTATTCCAATTATGCATGGATGGAGTTGGAATGAAATAAAAGAGAGAGGGATGAAAGAGAAATTGATAATTATTTTGTTTGGTTCCAATTTTTTATAATAAAGGAAAAGAAATAGAGGGGAATAATTAAACTTCATTCCTTTTTTTTTTTTTTTTCTGAAAATTATAAACACACAAGGGACATGAAAATGATATGTACACACCTCAAAATTATGACAATTTTGAAGAGCTACGCTAACTCTTATATCCCCTACACATACTACACTACCGATGTGGGAAGTCGAAACCATAGTTCACTCTCTGTTAGCCCATCCAGGGTAGAATGGACTCTCATGAATGGGAGACGCACACACCACACATGCAATACACAAATATATATTTTTTTGTTTTTTAAATTAGTTGAAATTGATTATACCCTAAATTAGAGTGTAAAAAATTTCAATTTTTGGAGAGAGTTTATATTATATGTATTTTGTCATTTTTACCCTTAATAATTTATATTACTTACATGTTTTCTTTTTTATTTATTTTATATACTTTTATCTTTTTACAATTATAATTTACATTCATTCCTTTTCACCCAAATAAAATAATATTATTTTCCCTCAATTCCCTTTATAAAGTCAGTGGCGGAGCCAATACCTTAAGTCAGTGACAGAGTCAGGACCTTAAATGAGGAGACATAAATCTAAAAGCCAAAATCTAAAAGCCTGCTGGCTTTAGCCTTTTGTTATGGAGTGGTATCATTTTTTACAATGTATTCCAAAACATCAAGTATACTAGAAAAAGTGCATAATAAACCCATATATATATTTTTTTTAGCATCACTTAATTGCTCCTATTTTTTTTTTTTAAGAGGGCAAATGTTAAAAATATTATAATTCAATATATTATTATAGGTATTTTAAAAAGTTGAGAGGGACAATTACATACCATCAACTCTATGTAGCTCCGCCACTTATGTAAGTTGTATCAAAATTATATTTATTTATTTACCCTTACTCAAAATTATATACATCTCTTATCAAAAATATATTAAGTACTTTTTTAGGATCTATTTGTATAGGGGAAAAATATTTTATTTATTTTTTGGTGTTGGATTGTTTTGAAAAAAAAAATTAATGAAAATATTTTTTTAATTAAAAAATATCATTTAAAAAAGCCATTTTCTTAATTATAATAAATTTATTATAATAAAATAATATAAAACATACATTTATTAATTATACTGGTGACCAATACTGATAGCCATTATTGATCACAAACAAACATATCGAATTTATCATTTTTTTATATATTTTTTTATATTAAAATTTTTATAAATTTAAATAATTTTATAATCTTGTAAATTAAAATTCTTAATAATTCTTATTACTTTTTTAATATTAAGACCAAACAACAGATAATACGTTATTCGAAAATATTTTTTCTTAAAAAATATTTCCTAAAAATAAATTAATTTTCATAATATAAACAGAGACTTAAAATAATTATATATTTTCGTAAGTTTTTATTTTTAATTATAAGAATTAAAATTGTTATAAGAACTTTGTCACGTGCAAAGCTTCTCTTTACATATGGTATTGGTGTATACTACTTTTTCAACTTGTAAGAATGTACAGCTGTAAATGAAAATGAAAGCGGAAATTAAGAAGAGGAAAATAAAATAAAACAATTACGTTACGTACACAAATCCATCTGTCACTGTCAGTTTGACGCTTTTACCTTTGCCATGGGAAAGTAGGCTCTCTTTTCATTTTTCCGTTACCTTTTTCATATATAAATCTTCTTTTTAATTTAAAAAAAATTACTTTTTAAAATTTATTATGATTAACATTTTAGTTTTTATTTATTTTAAAATGAATACGTTTAATTTCTAAATTAACTTTAATGAAAATAATAAAATTTTGAGAGTTTAAATTATTTTATAATATAATAATTTAAAAATTAAAATATATTATATTTTTAAATTTCAAGATAAAAGTATTATATAAATTAAAATATTAAAGATAGTAATACAAAAAAGTAATAAAATTGTTGAATATTAATAAATTTCAAGAATTTAATAATAATAATAATTAATTACAATAAATTTTAAATTATTAAATAATTTATAGAAAAATATTATTATAGTTTCACCTTAAAACTTTAATTAAGTTAAAATTCATATATATTAAGTTTTTTAATATTGAAACTGAAACAGTTTAATAAAAAGAAATATTATTAAGAGTAATATAAAGTATCATTGAATTATTTTAAATATTTAATTATTATAAAAATAAAATTTATATTAAATTCATAAACAATAACTTAGAACGTTGTGTATTCAAAAACTTCCAAATATGATTATTACTATTAGAAAAAATAACACTAGAGTGGTTTTTTTTTTAATATTTGAATAATTTTTTTATTTGATGAGTTTTTTAATTTTTAAAAATAATTTCACATAAATATTTGTTATCGATTTTTAGTTAATAAAGTGTTGATTATGCACTAAATGTGTGCATATACACAGAAATTTCTCACCACTTCATTTGGGTTGAATAGTTGTTTTCTCCCACTAAAACATACAAGTTGTGTATGTGGGCTTACTTAATGCATAGGTACTCCAAGAAAAACAACAAAAATATATTTACATAAAAATATTTTTAAAAATTAAAAAATTTGCAGGATTAAAAAAAAATTATTTAAACACTAAAATAATAATATATCCGTCTTAAAAAAATTATCCACTTTATTTTTTATATATTTTAAAAAAAACATTATTTATTATTCCCTCCATTTCATTTTAATTGTCATTTTTTGAATTTTTTTTAAAATATTTGTCGTTTTAAGAAACCTATGAAGTATTAATGGTATTTTTTCAATTTTACCTTTATTCATTATGAGTGAAAATATTAATAAAATAAAATAGAGATCAAAATATAATAAGTATTTTAATCATATTAAATTATTTTTCACTATAATTGAAACTATTTAATAAGTTTATTAATATTTGTGTAAAAACTTAAAATGACTATTATTTTGGAATGGATGGAGTACTTGTCAACTTATAAATTTTATTATATTTTTTCACTTTATACCCTTATTCATACTCATTTATTATTATTTTTTTATTAATTTTGAGAATAAATAAGTATTATATTTTTTAATTAATAAAAATAAAATGAATAAATATATATATTTATTTATAGAGTGAATTAATATTTTGAGACATTCTAAATAAAAATTGTAAATTTTTTTTTTTTTTTGAAACAGGAGAGAATATATTTTAAAAAATTTCAGATATTAATAATAAAATTTTCCTTATTATTATTATTATTATTATTATTATTATTATAGCGAAGAGATAAAGGACAGAGCCAGAGGTGAGAGTTGTGGGAAGGGGATAACAAAGACGCAGCGTGTGGCAGTTTTGCATGATCGAGGCGTGGCGCCGAGAGCTATGATCACGTCAGACTCGTAGCAATCATCACATTGGATGGGAATTCTACTTTTTTTTTTTTTTTTTATTTGCTATTTACAAAAAAGGCCCCCACAATAAAAATAAATTAATAAATTAAAATTAAAAAAGCCTCAGAGAAAAAAGCAATGCGTTACTAAAGTTGGTCACCCGTCCCTCATTCTCTGCCCGCGAGTGTGTTGTTGTCTTTCTAATTTTGGGCCCCGCATTCTCTAGAATCTCTGTCTTTTGGTGGGCCACTCTCTCCATCATTAATCCCACTCCACTTCTCCCAAATTACACTTCTTTTATTATTAATTAATAATTAATTTAATTTAATTTAATATTACTTATATTATTGGATTAACCCATCAGTAGGTGGTAGCCGTATTGTAAACCAGTCAGACTGCATTTACTGGCGACTAGCATCCCAACTCCCAACTGTAATCATCAAATATAAGAAGGACATCACTACGACTTCATGGTCAATCAGTTGTAAACATTGATTTTACCATTCTCTCCTTCGCTTCGCTCTGTTTTATTATAATTTTGTTAATACTCAAAAAAAAAAAAGTTATTGGTTAATTATTGATTTGAATTTTCAAGGATTATTAAACATTGAATACAGTAGTCATAAAATTTTATTTATGGAGCTAAATTTCGTACATCATAATTTATATCAAAATAATATATATATTTTTATATATTTTAAAAAAAAAAATACTTAAAATAAGAGAAATCAAATATAATATATAATTAAATTTTTATAATTTTACATTTAAAATTTTTTGTATTTTAGAGATTAAGAAGTCATGACCCTCTTAGACCCTAGTTTGGTGATTGATTGAATACATTTTATATTTTATATTATAATTTATAATAACTATTTCCAAACAAGTATAATCCTGTAATTTTTTTATTTTTAATTATTTAACATGTCTAAATGAATTGTATGTTTCTGAAAATCTAACAACCAAAAATAAGAAAAAGAAAAGAAAATAATAGATCAATTACATTAAGTCTAACCACCTTCACATCTATTACGAATTATATTGCAAATAATGAAGCTATAATGAAAGGTTATCTAGCCATCAATAAATCAAGAAGGAAATGCTTGTTATTCTATAATTCAGACAAGGCCTTAGTTGAGACTTTTTGAAGTAATAATAATAATAATAAAGCCATGTGCAAAACATTATTTTTTCCCCCGAAATATGCCAATAATTGTACCGTTAATATAATGGTTTATGTATCTTAAGAAAATAGTACTAATTTTCATTCGCGCAAGCAAAGGAAAAGGGTAAAAATAGATAATAGACCTAATTAATGAGATGAAGAAATTAAACTAAACAAGTAGGTATTTATAGTTGTAGCATATGCATTTACCAATTGCTAACATCAATCCAATTATGTCATGCATAGAGTTATTAGTCTTTTTTTTTAATAAAAAATTATGTGAAATCCATGCTTATATTATATGCTTAGGGTAATTTTTTTTTTTTTTTTTTTTTTTAGATTGGATTCATATATGTAGATATTTACAGTGATTTTTTTTATAAGAAAAAAATTTACATAAACTTGATAAAGACAAAAATTTTGGTCTGCTGAAGTGTAAGGTTCGTCACATTTAACGTAGTCCAGGTGAAGTGGGAAACGCAAAAATGGTAATAGTTGCTGAAACTATAGAAAGGTGGGGGTTAATACATCTTTAAGTATCTAGAATATAGAAATTGCGTTTGCGTGAGGATACTATTAGTTAAGTGGGGGTAGTTGCATAAGATAATGTGCTTCTTCTGTATTGTAACTTTCCAACACGCTATTATCTAAAATTAAATCCACTAGTGATCCTAATCTTCTTATGATAAGTTTACAATTTTAATTTTAATTTTTACCTTCTAAAAAAATTACATATATACATAATTTTTTGTTTATAAAAGAATAAAATAAATGGGCTATGAATGTACTATTTGTTTTTCATTACTTTTATTATATTGATTTTTTTTTTGTCTTTTTAAATTTGATGAATAAAAGAAAAATAATTGTTATCAAAACAAATACCCAATAAATTAGCAATAATTTTTTTTTTATATATTCTATTTCTTTATATTTAATGTTACTCATACTCAAATTTTTTTAATAATAATTGTTAACTCAAATGAAATATTGAAAGGAACAAAAATGAAGCTTTTTCTATATTTCTTTGTTATGTTTTTGATATAAGAAACCTTACCTATTTATAGCCTAATGTTAACACCATTACAGCCATGAATGGTGGAGAAATACATCTTCAGAAGCTACCAACTATTGACAAATTATCATGTACAACTAATAAATCACCTACCATTGACAAATGATCTAACTACCATTGACAAATATACCAAAAGTATATTTACAGCTAATATTACAGCTAACACCCCTCCTCAAACTCAATGTGGTAAATAAGTCACATTGAGTTTGCGACGTAGATCTTGAAGTCTGGCGGGAAGAAGTGATTTTGTGAATATATCAGCAACTTGATCGGCAGAGGTTACGGATTTTAAGTGAATAGTTTTAAGAAGAATATGGTGTCGAACAAAATGACAATCAATTTCGATGTGCTTTGTTCGTTCATGAAAGACATCA
>CATKHJ010445516.1:0-28064 GCA_949750685.1 Vernicia montana | reverse complement strand
CAACCCATTGTATATTCATACATTCATTGAATCCATTGGATTACTTGATTGAACTTATGTTCCATTGACATCTATTCATGAACCCAATATGTTGAAATACCAAATTGAGACCTTTGGTCTATTGTTTATTGATATAATGATAGCGCATTGAAACCATTACTCCTTAATGAGTACCATTGTTATTGAATTCTTAATGCTGTCAATTGTGAAATGTTATATGATATCTAAAGCAGAAATCCCCATCTGATATGGGGTATACATCAGTCATGTGCACATGGTAAAGAAGGCTCGACGGATAGGGATAGTGTATCCGCCTTTGCTAGGAAGGGTGGTCCTAGCCAGGAAACCTGATTAGTTTTTCACTTGATTTGTTGTGATGAGTGTGCGAAACTTTTAGCCGACACTTGATCTATATGTGAATGGGAACTTACCATTCTCGGATGTATGATTTCTGCAAAAATAAAGTAAATTGTGCTTAATTGCTTATTCATTGATTTCATAAATGAATCCCATTGTGATAATTTTTATTATCTAATTATTTATATTGCCTAAAAAGCCTTAAAGCTATTCTATTTGCATATTCTATATTGTATCTAGCCGGCATAACATATTGATCTATTATGTATTCACTAAGATTTATATCTCACCCCATAGTGGTTTATCTTTTTCAGGTGCTATAGAAGTTCTGACGAGGTAAAACTCAAGCTACATCTTCTCGCTTGGGGGTTACTTTGTCTGTTTTCATTCTGTCATTTTGATAGATCATAATGATTATGTATCTCCAAGAGTCTAGTCTAGAGTTCCATGGTCATTGTGGTATTTTTTTTTGTATTAGAATATTTATTTATGTAATTTCATTTTAGGATTGTAATATTTGGAAATATCATCATATTCATGGTATTGTAATCGATGGCCTGTTATAGTATCTATAATCAAGTATTATATTGTTTGATGTATGGATGATATGGATATGGTTATAGTAATGTGTTTTAGGTCAGTACAGGGTTCTACGGATTTTCGGTGGTCTTACGCCTACCCATGCTCTGGGACCGTCGCGGCTTGGAAGTCGGGTCGTGACATGTATATTATTGACTCAAAACATTGAAAAGTTTGTATATTGGATCCAAAGTGATCATACTATATTACCGAAAGCAGAAATCCTCGACTGATATGGGTATTACATCAAACTATGTACACACGGGAAAGCCTGCGGATAGGGTGAGCGTATTCGCCTAAGCTAGGAGGGGTGGTCTTAGCCCTGATCTCTGATTAGTCTTATGCTCTATATTACTGTTTATGAGTGAGCAAAACATTTGGCTGCCACTCCACTGTTTACTAATATGAGTGGGCAAGGCATTAGCCACCACTCTAATGTTTACATGTGCGTAGCACACCGCTTCCAAGATTGAGATTTCTGCTAGAATGACATTATCGAAACTCGACTGTTATTGATCATTGTTTTTGAATCCTAATTGTTATTAATCATCGTTATTGAATCCCGACCGTTATTGACCATCATTATTGAATCCCGACTGTGTCTTCTATATTATTACATTGATATCCTGAAATTGAATCTTCACTGCTATCGATCATTGGAAAATTATTTCTTCCATATTGTTACATTGATATCCTGTTATTGAATCTCAATCATTATTAATCATTGGAAAATTGTTTCTCCTTCACACTTTTTTTTTAACCCAGATGTTAAACTTTAATTGTTATCGATCATTTAAAAATTGTTCTTTGATATTGTTATATAAGAAACCTGATAATTATATTATTGAACCTATATTCATACTTTATTTCTTATTTATTGTAAGTACTCACTGAGTTTTTCTGACACCCCTATAGTGTTTTATTTGAAGTTGAGTAGCAGACTCAGCAAGTGGATCTAAAGTATGTATCTCCATATGGGATTACTTTGCTGAACGTAAGATATTTACAGCTTACTATATGAGTCAAATCATTTAAAGCTTCATGGATTAATATGGTTTAGTGTGTAATCATTGGTTTAATTGCATTCTTTATATGGTAGAGGAATTGTATTATCACATATTAAAATGAATGTTGAAATTGACATATGATATGATGTTATGTGTTTATTGATGATAAAATATTAGAAGAATCTGTATTGGTCTATATGAAGTTAAGGATGTCGGAGTGTTTTATTTTGAAGTGTTTCTTTAATGCAGGTTGTGAGCTTGGGGTACTGTTATAATTGCAGTTGTCATACTGCCAAATTGAAATTGATTATTAATGCTCACGGAAATTAATGGTATTAATTGTATTGTAATATTGAATAAGTGGGTTCTACGGGTTGTTGTTACCTTTATGGTTACTCATGCCCTAGGACCGTCATATCGCCAAAGGTGGATTTGACAAGTAGCATCTAACTCGTCAGCCATTCTGATAAAATTCTCAGTTTCAACTAGTAGCGGAGGGGTATAAGCTTGGTCTTCTTCTATATTTGACTAAATTGGGGTGCTAAGCGGAGAATCTTCTGTAGCTAAGGGATTTGCTCTCCAAACTACGGGCTCTTGAACTATAGCTAGCTCTGGTGTAGGAGGAGTTTGACGTACTAGCTTGCCTCCAGGTCATTTCCAAGAAGCACTGTCATATCTTTTTCTCAGAGCTATGGCTGCAAAAGATTAAGATTAGTCTATGTGTTCATGATGCATGGTATGCATGACATGTTGTCATGCATGATGAATGAAATATCTAATGCAAAAACTTTGTTTAGATCAGACATGGTTCTTGTGACGCTGTTTTATCTTTGAGCTATTTAAGGTGCATCCATTTATTTTCTTTCCAAATTTCTTACTCCTTCAACCTCTAACTTTTGCCTAAGGAATATGAGAGAATAGTTCTTTAGCGAGGTTTGATTTTATTTTCTTTTTCTTGTTCTAACTTTTTCCTAAGCCGGCTTTTAAGATTTTTGACTTAGTGAGCTTTTATTTTTCTTGATCTTTTTATTCATCATTTTTTTAGGAACTAAAAGGGAATATATTAAAATAAGAAATCTTTTATTAATAAAACTTTGAAAGAGAGTTTCTTTCTCTTATTACATTACTTTAACATAATAGGAAACTAAGATCTAAAATAGTTTAGATATGATAATCTAGAACATCCAACCATATGTCTGGCAGAGGATTCCACTAGGGGTTTCATACATTCATGATGTGTGCAGGTTTTGATGATAGCTTCGCTGATCCCATTGACCTTCATCCATGTCTTGGTCCAAATACGCTTGTAGTCATTACCCAAGTCTCGGGAAAAGGTAGGCATATGGCGGCCTCGCTTTTCATGCTCATTCAGTCAATACTCAGTTAACATCTCAAGATGGGCTAAATCTTCTTGGATAGATGTCCCATGGGACACTGCAGGGAGACCTAGCTTAATGGAGCCTTCAATCAAAAGGCCTTCAAGAAATGAGTCATTGTGATTAGATGGGACTTTCTTACTCCTCTTCCCACTTTCTGAATTGATCAGGGCTATATCTTCATTTGGCCTTTTATGACTCGAGAATGCCATTTCTGATCAAAACAAAACTACTCTTAGATGGCTTCAAAACAAAGGGTTAACATGATGTTATGAATGACTAAACTTACATGATGCATAAATGAAATGGTTTACATATAGCTAGAAAACACATTCGCAAGTAGTAGAACGTAAACCTCCCAACCTTATTCCTCCCACACACGTTGGTCTTAGTCATCCTTTCCTAGGAATTTGGTTTTGGCTTAAATGATCCAACAGGGGGATCACAAGCCCGTTTCATGCATAACTCTCAAATTTAAAGAAGGCAGAGCACAAGTCAAGCTATAGCCCAAGCCCATTAGGCATTTCCACTTTTCAATCCAGTAAGGATGTGTGGGCTTAGGCTCATACATGCATAAGATACTTACTTGCAGGCTCGTACTTCCTTAAATGTTACTTAGATATACTTCCCACAAGAAATATTTTTATACCTAAAATTATAGCAAAATAGGCCCATACTTCCTAAAGGGTACGATAATATACTTGCCAAAAGGCTCATACTCCCAAATGGTACTTTGATATACTAGCCCAAGTCTTTATACTTAAGATACATGCTTGCAAGTGGTAACACTAATTGGAGCTCCTAGTGGTCGAGTGGAGCAAAGGGATCCCTTCCTCAATATTACCAAGGGTTATAGGCCCCCATCCAAGGGGTTACAAGTGTGCAAAGTGTTATGATGCAAGCCCAACTAACCAGAATCAAATTTGCATTAAAAATACCAAAATCAGAATTAAATTCTTCCTATCCCTAGTGAAGTCACCACTATCGCGACCATTTTTCTTGCCCCGGGTGGATGGACTTTGCACTAATTTTCAATAGAACATTGGGAGATTAACGCCAAGGGAGGGGCCCAAGACGAACAATAGAGTCACCACCAAGTTTCTAAAAAATAGGAAAACAATGACTAGGATCCCTAGCTTATTGCCTAATCACCTAATTCAGAGATTATGAGTAAGGAATTTAGGTACGATCCTAGGAAGGTGTTGGGTACCCAGGTTGCCCAGCTGTAAGGCTGGTTTCTATTGTTTGGTCTCCTTAATTCATATTTTCATCAGTTTATTTGGGCTATTTATATGACATATATCACAACACCGATCACTCCAATTCATATAGTGCTTATTTAACATTGCAACATGCTTCAAACAATTACCCATATTAGTGCTTTGGTTTTACCAATTGTCATGCCTTAGCCCTTGGTGGGTTTCTATCATGCCACATGCCATCCTAGCTCATTTGCAACCTAAACATACTTTGTTTCTACCAATTTTATTCATCAATAGCATCATGCTTGCACGAAACATGTTTGATAATTGAAGGCGCAAACAACAACTAAACATGTACACTAATTGATTAATTAACCAATTTATTCCACCTAAATTCAATATGCAATTCTATATGATGGATCCGTTTAAGGTTCAATTTCATGTATCAGTTCTTTTGTTACCAATTTGCATTCATGCGAGCTTTCATTTAAATCCTAAGTCTAAATTAAGGTAAAATTAAAGGGGAGGGGGAATCCTTCGAAAGGTGAAGGATAATTAATTACAAAACACACAAATAATTGAAATGAATTAAAATAAATAAAATTTTGGGCTTCTGAGCCTAAACTGTAGGATGTTGGACTATCCTAGAACTCCTGGGAACTTGGCAAAATTAATGAAAAATGGAATGAAATTGTGAAATAGCTAGGATGGCTGAAACAGGATGATGGGCACGCGACACCATCGGCGCATGGTCTAGGCAGAAGCCCACCTCATTCAATTCTCATTCTGTCTATTTTCTAGATGGTTCCTGACTTACCCAGTGGTTTCCAAACATCTAAAAAACATGTATATGCTATAAAACAAAAGAAAACTTGATACAAGAGTTAGATCAAATTAAAACATGGAAGAAAAATGCAAGAACACGAAGAACGCATGAAGCTGGACACGTGGGGATGCCACGAGCCCATGGCTCCACGCGCCCATAGCTTAGGCGCATAGGGGTACCACACACCCATGACTCCTTGGGCAACAGGTTTTGTCATTTTTTCCAATGATCTCAGATTTCTACGGTGCAAATGCATGTTTTTGACATATAGGCATGGAATGGCATATTAATAAATAAAATTTAAAGAACAAAACATCCAAATACAAAATTGAATTACAAAATTGAATCAAAATGGTATTTGTGAACCATTTCCTTTGAATGATTAAAAGTGACTCTAATAAGTCATTAGAGGTTATGATTGAAGATCAAACATGAATACACAGTATATCTAACATCCTAAAATACTTTGAGATAAACATAACAATAAACAAACAAAAATATGGCATGTATATGAATTAAATGAATAAAACAAATAACAATAAAAATAATAACTTAGAAACCTCCTCATGATTCCCTATCCTTGTGCTAAATTAAGCCATTCAAGGCCTAATTGTAATAAGAATCAAATGGATGAAAGAGCTTTCAGCCCTCAGGCCACCATCATATTACATTGTGTATCTTGTTCTTGGTTATTTTTTTTCTTTGAATCACTAACTTCTAAAAGTCTCTTGTTTGATTTCTGTTTGTAGGTTTTTTGATGATTAGAATGCATAGAGTACTCTCTAGTTTTTGTTCTCAGCGGCCACCCAAAAAGAGAGATCCCTTAAAACAAAATTTTCTTCTCTTTTTATATGTTCCTTTTATTTTTCTTTTGATTTTCAAACCAAAATTTGTTAAAAAAAATCCCTTTTGAAAACCTTCCTATCCTCCTAAATTCGGCCTTCCCCCCTATTTGTTAAGATAGGGGGTTTGGTACAGTTTAAAGATTTTCAAATTTAAAAAAAAAAATCAAAAATTGAAGTTGTTAGGGGGTGATGGGCACGTGGGCCATGCGCCCATCACCCTGGGTGGCAGCCCAAAACGAGCCCGATCCAGCTTTAGGGGAAAAAACATATATATATTTTTTATTTTTGAGGACCAAAATGTAATTTTTCAAAATCCCTAAAATCAAGGATTTCATGCAATTAAATACAAAATCATGTGATTTTCAAGAATATGTGAGAAAATTTTGAATAAAAATCCACAAACGCTACCAAACAGGTCAACTTCTAGAATCAGTTAATCAAATCCAAGCAGAACCATCCAGTTTCTCATCATCGGGCTCTAGGGTCAAAAATTAAGCGTTCACAGCGCCACCTACATAAGACTTTAGGAACCCTAGAAGAACACCCCAACATGGCCTGCGCCTCTTCTTAGGGTAAAACTCTAAAATGCTCGAGTTTTCTTGTCCATTTCTTTTTGGTTTAGTTTCTACCCTCTAAAACCTTAGAATCGAGACTTGTAAACTCGTCTCTTGATAGAATAGGCTCTTACCTTCCTCATTAGGCTCTAGGGGTCAAAAATTAAGCGTTCATAGTTTTCCCCCACTTTGGCTTATCTTGATTGTCAAGATAAGGCTGTGAATCCTCAATTTTGCACCCCTAAGATGCTGCTACACCTTGACACCTGCTAAATTTCGTGCGCTACGCAGAGACGATACGGCGGTCCCGTTAGCCGGTTAGTGGGCAGGGGTCAAAGGGGCAGCGCCCCCGAAAGGTAAACGATTTATTTCTCTCCAACACAGACTGATATCACTTTTTCGACCCCGACCAGACTTTCTGTACCAAATAGCCTTTTCTAGAAAATGACCCAATTTTTTCCTAAACTGACTGCCAAAATGTCCGATAATTAATTTTGAATCTAACAACACTGACCGGTAATTTTTTCAGACTTCAGAATACCCCAGAAACTGACCCAGAACCTTCAAAAACTGACCCGAAAAGCCCCGAAAGCCAAGCTGAAACCTAGAGACACGCGGCTTCCTCGTGTACTATGCGCGAAGCCTCGTGACGTCCACGCGGCATCCCCGTGGAGGCCACGCAGAGCCGCGCAGAGACACGTGGCTTCTGCGTGGAGCCGCGTGGCTGCCACACGGCGTCCGCGTAGCAGCCACGCGGAGCCGCGCAGACTTGACGCGGCTCCGTAGCCCTTCTTCGCGGCCCCGTCACTTTTTGCACAATTTCTAAATTACCCCTCCTTTTTTCTGCTTTTTTGTACCCTTTTGGTCTTTTTTTCACCCCCATTTTCCTTTTAAATACCCCCCTCCTCACAACTTCAAAACACACCAAAGTATTTTTTTGAATCTTCCAAGTGCTTTCTCTCTCTCTCTCTCCCCAATTAGTTTTTTACTTCCTCCAATTAATTAGTTAGTTAATTAAAAATTAATTTTAATTAACTAATTAATCTTTTTTTAAAAATCCCCCACTCTCAATTAGTTAATTAATTAAAAATCAATTTTAATTAATTAATTAATCTTTTTTAAAATTAAAGTTTTGACTCAAGTGGTTAATTAATCCTTTTAATTAATTAATCTTTTTAATTAATTAAAATTTGAGTAATCATTTCTCTTTTTCAAAATCATTTTCATTTTCCGAAACAGAACTCCGCTCCGGTAAAATCACTCTCCCACCACTCAAACCAACCAAAAAGAATGTATAATCTCTTACCCTCAATCAAACCTCAAATCAAACCAAACCAATCAAATCTGACTGATTTTTAAACCCCTCCACCTCATAGTGGAATGAATTACGTGGGTTTTGATCCCCATTCAATAGGGTATGTAGGCACGCTTGGAATCTGAATCCAAGCCTCAAATCCAAATCCCAACCAATCCCCTTCCCCTTTTATTTTTTAAATGTCAATCCATTGTAAATGTAAATTTTAATTAATGTTATTAGTTATTATTTCGGAGTAAATGAGCGATCTTATGATTTTTCTAGTACCCATAAGGGCTAGAGAAAATACTCTCATTTACTTGTGATTGTTTAAATACTTGCCCTTTATTTTCTCACGCACTCATAATTATGCCATGCTTATGCATTATAAATCGTCATAATACTTGTCATCCATGAAATCATTTTTCAAAAGTCAAATTAAATTTAAAAGTCAAATTGAGATTATTTTAACCAAAAATCTAGTCCCCGAGCTCAACCTGATTCGAGGACTAGTGACTTTATCCTTGGGTAAATTAATCAAAAGATTAATAAATTGGAGTCAAATTGAGTTTTTTCCTTAAATTTTCCATTTAAATAAATTAGGGTGGCGACTCCCGAATCCTTTTCAAAAAATCAAAAATCAATTTTCTGAAGCGATAGCCGCTTCCAATCGTGAGCACCGAAACCCATACCTTAACCTCGCTTAAAAATCACTTAGCCTTTCCTTAAAGCAATCATTTCACATTTTTCTGAGTGAGGGGAGGGGCATTCGGGCGAGGCCTTACAATTAAATATTTTAAACATATTGCTTGCCTACTAGTGGCTAAAAAGAACAATGAATTGCTAATGAGAAATCATCAAATTAGGCCTACTGGTACAATAGCAGTCCCTGAAGTGAATGTTATAGATAACCAAAAGTTAAAACTCAAAAAGTGAGGTACATTTGGTAGATCATGAGAACTCTGGAAAAGAAACAATTCACATAAATATATAGACTCTGGACACAACTCAGCTCAATATGTAGACTCTCTGAAGGAGTAATTAGCTAGGATTTTATATTTTTTTATATTATTATTCTTATTTGAATTATGTTTTTTGCGTATAATATATGAATTATTTCTTTATTATTTTATCCTCAGTATACATGAAAAACATGTTGTATTGAACTTGCAGTTCAAGTATTGAACCTGTAATTCAATAATAAAACCTCGAAAGTTTGACATGACATGTTATTATGCATATCATATATACTCTATCTTATTATGCATATCATATATACTCTATCTTTACAACTTGTACATGGACTTGAGCCTAATATTTCTTATTTGCGAGTTTTGGTTGTGCCATGTATGTACTAATAATACCACATTAATGTGCGAAAATGAGTCCACAGAGAAGACTTGAATTTTTTTTTTGATGAGGCACATTTCTCGACATTAGAGGGAGAGATAAGCACTTGTTAGTGCTAAAGAATGTCGAGAAATTTTCTAGAAGGAAGACCGTTTAAACAGTTTTGATCCATGTATAAGTCAGAGTGAACTAGAAGTTTAGAAAATAATACATTTGCAACAAATTGCAACTCAATTGCCAGATGCATTTACATATGCTAAAAGAGTGACAAAGTCTCATATTCCAACTGTTAATTGCCTAACAATAGTTGTGGTTCCTATTGAAAATAGAAAATACACCAAAAGCGTGGACAATAAATTGGAACTAAAGATAAAAATTTGTTGAAAAGAAAAGCAGCGTCGCTAAGAAAATTTCCTGAAGAGAAAGATCTCAGTCAAAAAGTTATAGCCAATGATGAGACACAAACTGAGACAATGGAATAAGTAAATCCTCCAGATATGGCTCCTGGAGTTGATAATCAGATGAATGAAAATTACGAGATCTCGATTAATTTTGTGATACAAGATAAAGATTTGATAGAAATTCATTTATCGTCGATGATGATTTTGCCTTAACAGTAGCTCTTGTTATTTCAAGAGACAATCTGGATCCAGAACCTATGAATATAATTGAATGTCAGCATAGATATGATTGGCCATCATGGAAAGAGGCAAATTCAGGCTGAACTAGACTCGCAAGGATTTCAAACCTATTATGCTGACTTTCCAAAATGTGAATGGGTGTTTGTCCAAAAGTGTAATGAGAATAATGAGGTGATAAGATATAAAACGAGGCTAGTTGCCAGGGTTTTTCACAAAGACCTGGTATTAACTATGAGAAAACTTATTCTCCTATGATGGATATGATCATGTTCTGATATTTGATTAGTATGGCAGTTAAAGAAAAGCTGGATATGTGCCTTATAAAAATAATATTTATATAAGAGTCCTAGAAGGACTAAAGATATCAGAAATGAATGCACATCAAACATGTGACATGTATTACATCAAATTGCCGAGATCTCTATATGGATTAAAGCAATTTAGACATAGGTGGTATAATCGTTTGATTGAATCCTTATTGGAAGAATGATATGTGAATAATACACTATGTCCATATGTATTCATAAAAGACCATAAAATGATTTTGTTATTATTGCAGTATATGGTGATAATCTATATGGGACTCCTAACAAACTCTTGAAAAGTGAGTTCGAAATTAATTTTGGAGAAACAAAATTTTGTATCAGCCTGCATATTGATTATTTATCCCCAAATGAGTCCTAATACACTAGTCTATTAATGTGGAAAAGGTACTTAAGTAATTTTACGTAGATAAATCTTTTCCTTAAGCACATTAATGGTATCTGCTCACTGAAAGTAAATAAAGACCATTTTAGACTTAAGAAGATAACAATGAGCTATTTCGTTCAAAAGTACCATATTTAAGTGCTATAGTGACACTCATGTATCTTGCAAAATGCATCAAGCCTGATATTACATTTGCAAGAAAAAATTCCTAAGTAGGTATAGCTCTGCACCTATCAAGAGACATGGGAGTGATGTAAAAGACTTATTGTATTATCTTCGAGGCACTATTGATTTGGTTATATTTTCATATAATTCATATTTGACATTGGTCTACATGCGGATGTTGATTATTTGTCTGATTCATATAAGGGTAGATTTCAGACTAGGAATGTGTTTACTTATGATAATATTGCAATTTTATAAAGATTTTTATGGTCCTAAAGTACCTTAATAAATATGCTCCCATTATATTGTTTGAGAATAATGCAATTTGCATTGCACAAATTAAATGTGGATATATCAAGGGTGACCGAACTAAACATATATATTTCACCAAAATTCTTTATATACATGAGCTCGAGAAGAGATATCCACCAAATTCTTTCGAGTGACAACCTATCAGACTTATTTACTAAGTCTTTACCTAATGTGATTTTGAACGGCATTATTTCATCAATTGGTATGCGCCGTGTTAAAATGTTGTCATTATCAGGAGAGAGCGAATTAGTATAAGATTGTACTCTTTTTCCTTAGTCAAGTTTTTGTCTCACAAGATTTTCTTGGCCAAAGGTTTTAATGAGACAATCTGTGCAATGACAGAATAGCGCATGAATTGTACTTTTTTTCTTAGCTAATTTTTTTTTCATTGGGTTTTTCTAACAAGGTTTTTAACGAGACATATTCATGGCGTAAGTAATATCTAAGGGGGAGTGTTATAAATAAATTATTATATGTGGATATTACTTAAATATCATTGAGTATATATTTTAGATAAATTATAGTATATGACTATTTCAGTAATATTATATACACCAAAACTCTAATTATTCATCTATATAAGGGAAACTAGGGTTAATCTAATAATAAGAATTTGGAACCCATTTTCTCTCTACATATTTTTCTCTATCTCTTTTTCTTATTTTTATTTTATTATTTTATATTTCTTGTTATTGTTTTTTATTTGCTGTGTTAATAAGTCGATTTATAACGGTTGTATATTTTTATTATTTTCAATCTCATTGTCATACACAAAGAAAAAAAAGAGAAGAAGAGAGCAAGTACAATATTCAAACAAATAACAAATTTAATTATCGGGAGGTGAGTAATCTTTATTTTTGAAATTTAGTTAATAAATTTTTTTAATTGAATTCACATATTTTTATTATTAAAATCTAATTAAATTGATTTTTTTTCAAATTATTATTATTTTTTTTGTGTTTTTTTTCTTTTTTGGATTCCTTGTTACTTTGTCAATTTTGTGTAGCCTATTACTTTTCTTTTAGAATATAGGTACAAATTTACTTTTAGAGGTATAAAGGATCAAAATTTTATGGATAGTTATTAAAATATGTTTAAGTATCTAATTTATTTAAATTATACGTAGTATATATATAAAAAAAAGAAAAAATAGTAGTAAATTTTATGTTATTTTACCTCTTTTAATTTCAAATTCCAGCTTTGTCCCTAATTGAAAATAGACAATCTATGCATTTTAAATAGAGATAATTATATGGTTGTATTGTATTAAGTATATATCTTTGATTTGATTAAAAAGTAGAATTTTTATTATAATTAGGAAATTCACTAACAAAAAAAAAAGAAATTAATGTATTATAGACAATTCAAAAATTATTAAGATAACATTACAAGAATATTGATATTATTGAAGCAGACAATACAATTCTGATGGGAAGCTGCACTTTAGATAGTTTTTTTTTTGTTTTTTTGCCCGAAACTTTAGATAAGTAAACTTTAGAGCATTGGTGTTCTTTCCAAAGGTCAAATTTGTCAGGTTATACAACTTTTGAGGGTTTTCTTTTTAAACAAGAGCAAATTTTATTTGAGACAAAAACATTATAATAATATATTAAAAGAACTCTATTACATTATATTATATGGATAAATTATTATTTGGCTAAAAAAAATATATAGATAAATTATTATTTTTTTTTTCTGAAATTTGACTTAATTAATTAATTTATCTCTACTTTTTGATAAACTAACTAATTCGTCGCTACATTTTGATTCTGTAATACTATTTAATCATTCCGTCTATTTTTATCATTAAATGATTATGAAAATACTAAAATATCTCTCATTTACTCTTAAATTTTCTATCCCACCAATAAAAGAAATAACACATTATCAAATTTTCAGAATTTATAATTTATTTACTTTTATATATAATAAGGTATTTTACTAACTAAAATACCTTTCTGTAATACCCTAGATCTAGATATCCAAGTTAGCCTAAAAAAAGAAATTTACTTATGAAAATATGACTTAATAATTTTGCATATGAAATCAATTAGTTGATTTATTAGAATCATTTTTTATATAAATTTTATTTGTTCATATTTAATTATAAGTGTCACTTGAATTATATGATTTTGTTAGCAAATAAATTCATGAATTTCAAAGAAAATGGGCTAAGCCCAATATATAGTATCAAGTCTTTTAATCTATGCCACCTACTAAACAATTAAGTTAGGCCCAATACCTAGTATCTTATTCTATGCATAATTAACCAAACATATGAGTCAAACCCATATTTGCCAAAAGATGACTAAGGGAAATGATGAAAAATTTGAAATTATCCCATGTGTAAAATATGAGTAAACCACATTCAAAGTCTAGTATAAAACTTTGTACCAAAATTGATTGCAGTGTATTAGTTTCTAAAGATTTCTCTTTGGAAACTATCCACCACAATTACCCACAAATCTCATTAACCAATATTAACTAAAATTAAACACCATCATCTTCATTTTACACAAAACAAAACAAAACAAAGAACTAAAACTATTTTCTCTCTTCCCCTCTCCAAATTTTTGGCCAACCTATGTAAAATACCCAAAGAAGAACTCAAAGGTAATGAACAAAAATTTAAGTATTTTCACTCACTTTAGTCATATATTGTATGAATGATTCAATTTTCTTTTTCTATTTCGGCCAAAATGAGATTTTTCTTCATTCTTGTTTAATTTTGTAATTCAATGTATGAATTGAATTTGATTAAATGTCAATTACTTAAAATAAAAACTTGGTTGGATTTGATTGTCAATTTCTTAGTTCTTCCTTTTTTTTTTTTTTTTTTAAAATGAAAATTTGAATTCTCTAATAAATGTCCAATCAATTGAATTGAATATTTGATTAAATTAACATGCTAATTAGATATTTACATATGAAATTAAATGAAAGGATTGAATAAAAATATTATTCATCTTCTTGTAAATTTGAGCTATAAGAAGGAATTTTCAATTTCTTGATTAAATTGTATCTTAATTCATGAAATAAATATAATTATGTACCAATTTCATGAATTAACAATTAATTTGAATTTAGTAATCAAATTCGTATGTTTTCCTATTTCAAGTTCTAAATAAAAATTTGGGGATTTTTCAAACAAATGTTCAATTCATGAAATGGATAGTTTAATTGAGTTTATTGGCATGTTAATTAGTTATATGTATAATTAAATTGAAAAAAAAAATAAATGAAAAACAATATTTCTCTTTTTTGATTGAATTTTCGGCCAAAATGGAATTATTGGAATAAATTGTTTGTTTTATGCTTTGAATGAAAATTTATGATTTAATTATATGTTAATTTTATAATTTCAAAGTTAATTTGAAATTGGGTAAATGAATCTTAAATTTCCCTCTTTGAAGGTTTGATAAAATTAGGGATTTTTAATTGAATGTTCCAATAGTAAAATTTATTGTTCAATTGAGTTCAATGGTATGTTAATTAGAGATATATGAAAACAAATTTAGAAATTGAGTATAAAATTTTGATTTTCCTTTGATCAGTGATTTGACTGTTTGGGAAACTATAAAGTTAAATTGATTTACTTCAATTGATTGATTAACGAAAAATATGAAAAAAAAAAAGTCAATAAAACGATTTTTGAATAAAGTGAATAATTAAATAATTAAATAGATAAATATATTTTTTCTAAGTATGGTTCTTCCATACCAAGTAAAAACTTTATTGTAAAATACAAAATATCTTATTATAAATACGAAAATTTCGCTAAAGAAATATGAATAGAAGGTTAGACCTTGTCCGAAGCCTAATTGACCTTTTTAAAGAAAAGACATCTAAGTGTCATAATATTGAAATATATGTTTGTATGTGATGTACGTGATAATGTGAACTAATACTAAGTGATTAGTATCCTAAGTTAAACTTAATGCTACTAGGACTATAGTTAAAGTAAAATAAGTAGTTAAATGAATGTGATAGTTTATCGAGTAACTTGAGTGAATTGGTTCTATTGATATCTTTACTTTTCAATAAGTAACATTGATTCACAAGAAACCTATAGTATTGTACCCATTACATTGATACTTAAAGTAAAGCAGAAATCCCCATTTTATATGGGGTATACATCAGTCATGTGCACATGGTAAGAAGGTCCGTCGGGTAAGAATAGTGTATCCGCCTTAGCTAGGAAGGGTGGTCCTAGCCGGGAGACCTGATCAGTCTCACAACTTAAAGTTATTATGAGTAAGCATGACTTTAGCCGCCACTCGATCTTATTATGAATGGAAACATACCGTTTCCAAAAATATGCGATTTTTACTAAAATAACAATTCATTGTTTATTCTAACCTTTCAATTGATGATATTGAACATGAATTCCATTGTAATATTTGAAATACCCAATTGTTCAAATTGCCTAAATATGATAAGGCCATTATCCATTATTGATACATATACACCTAGTCGGCATATCATGTTGAGTTATTATATATTCACTAAGTTTGTCTCACCCTTTAGTGGTTTATATTTTTTTCAGGTCTGTAGAAGAGTCTGCAAGGTAAAACTCAAGCTTCATATTTCTGCTTGGGGATTACTCTGCTAATCTGTTATTCGTAAATTCTTTTGTATTACTATAATGGCTTGGTATCTTGTAGGAAACGGTCTAGAGCTCCATTGGTCATTGTGATATTTATTAGTACTACGAGGTGAAATTTTCATAATTTTATGTGTGGTTGTAATAATTAGTAAATGCACTGCATATGGTATTAAAAAGAATTAACTTTAAAACAATGGTTTATTTACAGTATATGTTTGGTATATGTATAGTATACCTCATTCGTATTATGGTATATGACTGGTCTATGTAAAGCATAAGTAATTGTTAATCCATAGTATTTATGGTTATGATCTTGGGAAATGTTATTATGCATGATGGTTATGGATTATTGTATAATTATAGGTTCTACGGGTTTAGGTGACCTTATGTCTCCCTGAACCCTAGGATCATCACATCTCAAAATCGGGACGTGATACTTTCCAACTAATTAAACCAAACTAATTAATGAAGTGCAACCATTACAATAAATGCCAAAACTTGCCGCAACATGAATTGAATTTCTATTGTGTAAATCAATTGAAAATGATCGTGTTGTTTAATTATTTTCTTTATTATTATTATTTTTTTGCCTATTCTGTGAGTTCTTGCTTGGCCCATATTAGATAACATAATTACAAGTATTTTTAGAGAACAATAATAAAAAGAAAAATAGATTTTTATGTTTTGGTGACTTGGGTTTTGATTATAATTCTTTACAAATACGTAAAAATCAAGTCTTTTTATTTTTTTTACATGGGTTTTTCTAATTAACATCAATTACTTTTCTATGTTCTATTTCATCACCCAAAAAATACTATCTAATCCACTGAAACCACTTGTTGTCTCTTTGTTTCTTTGTTTTTTTTTTTTTGGAAAAAACTAGCATGGGAGAAGAGAATGAAAATAAACAGAACAAGTAGCAGTAGGATGACAATGGAGAACTTGTCTTTAGAAATAAATAGATACTCAAAAACACCAACATGTGTGATTGTGGCCAATGAAAGAGAACGAATGGCGATCGGTGAAGGCCAAACCAGATCGATGTTTGAAGGCCAAGCTTTGGATCTGCATCGAGCTTTGTTGTGTGTGTGAGATTGACTTGAATGGCGACGATGAAGGACTTGTTGCTGGTGCTAGGTGGTTAGAGCAGAGATGGCAGTGGATATGAAAGCAATTAAGAGAGAAAGGAGAGAGACAAGACAAAGCGGTTTAGTGAGAGAAAGAGAAAGAAAATGAAGTGGTGTGTAATACCCCAGGTTTTGATTAGTCATAGTAGGCAATTGAGGATGAACGAGGATAGACTTAGATGGCGAAGGTGTATGTTGGAGACTTGGTGGACTATGACAAGGTTGGTGACAAAAGTGAGGCTATAGGGAGATTGACCTTAGAAACGAGAATAGATCATAATATGAATTTGTATAGGAGATGATAGAAATGATGAGAGACATCATATAAAGAGAAATATGTACGAGTTAATTGATATTAAGTATTGCGATAATAGATGAACATGATATAGGATCATACGAACGAAGGACTTGATGTTAATAAGTTATTAGATGGGTTCGATTCAGCGAAGATGAGCAACCGAGTGTGAAGCAAGCCAAGGACCTTGATAACGAAGACCATAATAAGCAAAGGGAATCGGATAAGCTTAGACTAGAATAGACAAGGACGAGTTGCAGACTCAATGAAAGGGCTTAGACATCAGTACAGGTTTTGTGGGGAAGAAATGGTAGTTCAATGATAAGGCTTTGGTGTCTTAGATGATTAGCGAAGCGAACTGATGGATTCATAATAACAAAGAGTAAGTTATTAATGGAGATAGATATTTTATTGTAACGAATAAGTATAATTAGATGGAAAGTCATCTACCACTGATAGTTTTCTTCAAACCATTAATGATATTTTCTTTTCCAAGGAAGAGTTACCGTCTCAATAAAAATTTACGTTTCCAATGTGAGTTGTTTTTTCCTAAACACTGTTGACTGGCTTTATGTCTTTTCATAACAGAAACCATAATTGTTTCTTCTCTATTTAAAGACCCCAAGACCCTTCAGTTTTATTTTGAATGGTGACATCTTGATAACTCCAGTTTCTTAAAGTTATTTTACCTATTTAAACTCAAATTTTGGTTCAGTTCTTGAGAATTTAATAATATTATTACTTATTTTGAGAAATAAATAATTCTAACAATTTATGAATAAATTATAACATGTTTTTAGTATTTTATTTTATTTTGCAGAATAGATAGAATTTTGAGATGCTATACAAAGGGGGAGGGAACTTTATTTTATAATGAAAGAAAGTTATAACCCAAATCCCTTTTGTTGACTAACTCAAACTACTTTTGTTGACTAACTCAAGCCTCTTTTGTTGACTAACTCAAGCCACTTTTGTTGACTAACGCAAATCACTTTTGTTGACTAACCTAAGCCACTTTTATTAACTAACCCAAACCACTTTTGTTGACTAATCCAAACCACTTTTGTTGACAATAAAGATGATAAATGATGCAGATAATGATGTAAGATGATGGAAAAAGAAGGTGAAAGTTGCCTATAAATAGACACTATCACCCCTCGTTCAAAGCATCATTCAATCAAATAAATAAATTTGAGTAAAAAGTATATATTTTCTTAGTTTCATTTCTTTCTATTTTCATTTTGATCAAGAATAGAAGTTTTGGAGTTAGTATACGTCAAAGACTGTATCCTAAAAAGCGTTCTTTCTAAACTGTTATTCTTCAATTCAATAATAAGTTGTTATTATATTTTCTACTAGATTGATTGTTAATTTAATTGTTTCTTCCTTCTTAATTATGAGTAGCTAAATTTATCTTTTTAGGATTTAGATGTAATATTTTGATTTACCTATGATTATTTATATTTAATTGATTGGGTTTGATTGTTGAAATTAATCTTTTATCTTAGGGTTTAATGCTTGAAATTAATTGGCCATTAATTGCATGAATGAAAATATTGTGTGAAGTAGCGAGAGTGGAAACACAATATTAGTTCATTAAGATAATTGACCTAGGGTATGTATTGCTTAGAAATAAGAATACTTCTTTGTGATTGTTAAATATATTTTCATAATACTTAATGGGCTTGTGTTAATTACTTGTGATCACGATAGTAGACATAAGATTAATATGAATACTTGTGATGTATCTTGAAAAAGAACACCATTTGATTTAGGAAAATCTAATAATTAATTCCAATAAGAATAACCCAATCTAGAGAATATAGAGATATCATAGGTAATCAATTGATGAATTCTAAATCCTAAGCCTTAAATAATATTTTAAATTAATTCTCATTTACTTGCATTAATTTTAGTTTACCTTAAAATATAAATTTTTAAAATTGATATTCTAAATAACAGAGTAATTATAAATTTGGTACTTGACAATACATTCCCTGTAAAATTGGCACTCTACTCATACACTATTACTTGCTCACAATCTGTATACTTGCAGAAATCGTGCAACGCATCTCTCTAATAGTTTAAATTCTGAGCTTTCTCTCTGAAACTCAAAAGAAATGAGATTTTAAAATCAAAATCTTTCTCTCTCTAAACTTTCTTTCAAAAGAATAATTGATTGTAAATGAAACCCAAAATCTAAAGGTAGATGATTCTTCTAATTTTCTTAGAAGAGCTCCAAGTGAGTTTATAAGATAGATTTGTGGATTCGATGAGCCCAAGGATGATCGAAGCCGAGCTTGATGATGATTAGAAACTAGGTATAGATGTCTTGATCTGGGATGATCAGGGAATTATTTGGAGGTCATTATTAGAGATCTTGATGATGATGATCCTGAAACAAGGCCCTAGAGTATATGATGATGGTGGTTTGGCCTTGCTGGAGATCCTCTTTATTGGAGAAGTTGTCATCGGGGAAGACAAAGATCTTCTCTATTGGAGGAAATTGTACCTAGAAATGATGGGGAAATCAAGAATGGAAAAAGAACTAGAGGGGTGCTGCAGAGCTTGATCGAAGGATATAACGAAGAGTTAAGATTATAAGAATGTAACCCTTACTGTTTTCATGTTAAAGAAATGCATGAACAATTCGATGAAAAATCCTTGTATTTTCGTTGAAAACCATTCCTTTGATGATTTCTTAATAGCAGTATTTTCGTTAGTGTTACCATTACCTTCGATGGGTAACTTAAAAATATATTTCTTTGTAAGTTCTATCGAAAGGTGAATTAGGCGAAACCACTCTTATATAAGTGAAGGTCATTCGGACCTAAGCTATAATGAAATAAGATTTCATTATAATCAAAGTTGACCTTATTGTAATTGATGAAGGTCATTTGGATCGAAGTGCACTGGTGAGGGTATTCATTAGACTAATTGCATTGGTGACTTGACTGACCGAGTCTATAAACTAAGTCAGATGTATTTTGCAGGCATGCGCAGATGTTTCTTGGGTAAGTAGCAGCCCATGATTGTTACAAAGAGCATATGAGTTCACTCTAATATGCCTTCGATTGTTTATTACGTATACCGTGATTGTATTATGATGGTGCTACAATGATGGAGGCTTTTGATTAATGGCTCGTCCACCATTAGATCTCCGATGGATAATGAATGTGAGGATTGCAGTAATGTGGAAAAAGATCCCAACTCACAAATGCATGTTTATGTCAATTTATATGAAAGAATGTTTATGAAAATATTCTTGATATTTATGATCTTCGAACCTTATTGTAATGATATTATATAAGTATTATGTTTTCTCTTCAGTTGCTTCGATATTGCTTATTGATGAATTCCTTGCTTCTAAATGCATTTCTAAAATTTTACTGAGTTGACAACTCACCACATCGTCTATGAATTTCAAGATTTAGCTTAGAAATTTTCAGGTAGGCTCGATCTTGGAGAAGTTACAAGGTGAGGATATGGCCTTGTTCATATGAGCAAAGAGGCTCTTGCTATTTATGATAAGGAAGGTATTCGGGTTAGAATAGAACATAGACTTAGAATTGTTAAGTTTTAATTGTAATAACTTATAAGTCTTATCTATTCGAAATGTAATAAAAAGTATAAGAACTGTAAGAAATGATCATGTAACGAAGTGGTTTATATGAATAAAACAAGAAAAGATTTTTTGTTTAAGTATCATTGGTAAGACCGTGTATGATTTTTTTCAATCTTGCCCACATAAGTCCTGAGTGACGAGCATGATTGTTAAGTGATTAGATCCCGGACACATAAGGGTTCTACGAGGTGATCAGTGACCTTAAGCCTATTTATACCCTAGGACCATCGCTCCTCGGTCAATCGAAGCAGAATTGAGCTCGATGACGAGCCAATCTAAGAAGGTACTGATGACAGAGTGACATAGTGGGTGGTAGTGATGAGAGAGAGAGAGAAAGAAATATAGTATTTTAGGTTAAAAAAAATTATTTTCTTTTTTATAAAATTTTTTTAACGGAAAAATATAAAAACATTGATGGAATGACTAAATAATATGATGAAATAAAAATGTAAGAAAAAATTAATTAGTTTCTCAAAAAAATAAGAATGAATTAATTATTTAAGTCAAATTTCATAAATTAAATAATAATTTACCCATATTATATTAAAAACAACTCTCTTAATAGATGATTAATAAAAAAAATTATATCATACGAGTATGGATCAAGCTACAACTTGATGACAACATTTTATTATCATCAAATTTTTTTTTTTTGGTGACAACTTCTAAATTTCTGTGATAATTTCGATTGTGATTTCTTGTAATATAAAAAAAAGAATTATGTATAAACTCTATAACTAGTCTTGAGAATTATGAGATCAAATCAAATCTCACGGGAAGCAGAAAACTCATAACAATTTTTTTTTGTGAATTTATGAAGATTATCACTAAAAACAAATAATAATTTATTCTTTTAAGTTTTTTTTTTCTTATAAATTTTCTTCAAATTTGTCATTTTAACAATTGGAGGAGAAGTGGTTCTGCTTTACGTTTGGACCCTATTGCATAGCCCAAGGAAATATATTAACAATATTACAATTTTTTTAGGCCCAAATCCAACACCTAGAAAGGCAAAGCAAAACACAAGCTCAAACTTGCAAAAAATATTTTAGATTGACTCAGTTACAAGACTGCATGTTATAAAAAAATTCTTTGTAAAATTAAGAAAGAAGAGAGAAAAATTCTAGTTTACTATAACATAAAAAGAGAGAGAAAAAAAAAAAAAAAAAACAAAGGAAGCTTGTGAACTTCAACCTTCTTGTTATATTGTCTATATTTATTTCAAGTTCAACAATATATATTTTTTAATTATCTAAAAATATGAGTGATTATCATTACAGTTATTACATATAATTAATATATTTAAATTTTTTATATGCATCAATTAATTTGATAAATATATCTAAGGTCTAAATTGTGTTTAGGAGAGTCTGATGAATCTAATAGAGTAATAACTCCAAGGGTCCTTAAAAGGAAAGATGATTTGAATATTATAGAAAAAATTTATTGGTCAATTAATTAATAATAATGCCTATATGGTTGCTTTAAAAATTAAAATGAATTCTTTCTGTCATTTCATTTTCTTTGCCAATATGATTATTAATTATTTTTCATTTTCACCTCTAAAATGCCTTTGAAAAGTTCATATATATATATATATATATATATGTACACTGTCATAGAAGACTTTGAAAAGTTCAAATTAAGTTATAATATTAATTAATTTATGCAACAATTGCAAGTCATTTAACCAAAAATTTAATATATATATACAGGCAGTCACAAGTTGAGATATTAAGAGAGACCAAAATTTAAATAGAAAAAAAAAATTATATAATATATCTCATCAAACAATATATCAATTCTCATTCTAATAATAATTGATAAAATTAATTAACTAAATTCAGTATAAGCAATTAATGTATATAAAATTTTTATAAAAATTAGTGAATTAAATTACATTTTTATAAAAATTTTTAACAATTATGTTTATAATTATATGATAATCAATAATCATCTAAATTGCTTATAGAAATTGTTTGACAATATTTTTGTAAAGTCTTGTAATCATTTATAATTATAAAATTTAGTATAATAATAATAATAAATTATAAATTATATTGAATTGCTTATAATAATAAATCGTAATTGTAATTGTAAAATTTAGTATTTTTAATTACAATTGATATGAAACTGTAATTTAGTATAAATATAATTATTCAGTATAACAATTTTTATACTGGATGATTATAGCAATTTTATAAAAATAATTGTTAAGCTATAATTTTATATTTATTATATTTCATCAAGAAATTTCTATAAAATGATTAAAGATTATTATAAATTATAAATTAAGTAATTTCTTTTTGTTTGAATTAAATTTCAAAATGTTATTTTTATTTAATGATTTAGTATAAATTTAGTGTAAATTTAATCATAAAATTTTTGTGCATAAGAAAATTGGGGGCCAAATATAATTTTTTAAAAATATATGTATACAAAATTAAAAAAAATAAATAAATTGGACCCCTCTATATGCTGTAGGTCCGTCCCTGTTAATATTTATATATATATATCTATAGAAAACTTGTAAATATTTATAAATTAAGAATAAGTTTCGTGGAAGTTGTAATTAGTCCAGACTTTAAAATTTGAGCTAGACTTTGTTGTTGAGTTTAGGTCTAATTAGGTGATCAAACTATATATCTCGACCTAATCAAAGCTTAGTATTTTTTTTTTCCATAAAATGGATGAATGATTTCAAACATCTTGAATTTTATACATATATTTTTTCAATGCTATCATTTTAATTTTAAATCAAAGTTGAAGATTTAATCAATGAGATTAAGATCCTTTCATATTTAAATGAATATGATAAGTCATGTTACTATAATTTATATCGTTGAATATTAAATAATAATTAAAATTTAGTCTACCATTCACGGGAGCCCACGGAAAGTGGACTGAAGTTTTTAGCCTATGATATTTGTAGTATAATGTGTGTGTGAGAGAGATATAAAGATTAACGTATATTTTTCAAAATTATCATGATTTTAAAATATGTGCGTATCTTATTATTATAACTGATTATATATTTATAGCTAGATTATTAGAAAATCTCATTATTATGAAAAAATTATGCAATTGATTGATAAAATTAATTAATTAATTAGTGAAGTAATTTGTGATTTATTATGATTGAGTATTAATTTGATAATATATCTTATTTGTATTGTATCTTCCATTATAAATACGAGTTCTTATATATTATGTAAACACACATACAAATGAATGAAATAAATGTAGCCATTAGACTTTTGTGTAGGATCACTACCAATTAAATTTGTTGGATAGAGAAACATTATACTATACAATATCGATGTTATTAGTTAAACATAATCAAGTTCATATTGGAAGCAAGAGATAGTAATGAAATCAGACATCATTAAAGTTTATCAAAGGCAAGCTTATATTTGGGTGATGATTTCTGTATTGTTTGCCTTTACTGTTGTGATCTTGCGTGCCTATTACACCATTATTTGCAAGTGATCAAGAACGAACATGAGTGTTATGTAAATAAGTATGCATTACTAAATAACTTAAAATTAAAAATTATTAATATATTAATTTTAAATATTGAATTACGTTATCAAACACTAATTATAATTAAAAAATCTAAAAAAAAAAATAAGAGAACTGTCCGTTGTATTCAACATTTGACATTACAGTGAGAATGTTTTTGTCAAACTTTTTAAATTTTATTTAAAATTTTAAAAAATATGGTTTGAGAAAATTTATATTTTTTAAATTTCTCAAATCATGTTTTACAAAATAGAATTATTTAAAAAATCAAAATGCAAAAGCAGCTCTAAATTCAATCACAAAATTATTCAAAATTAATTTTAAATCTTGAATAAGAATGACATTAGAATTCATTTGAATAAATGATCATTTGAAATTATTGTGAATTTGAATTTGAATTTCATGTATAAAACTATAAAAAAAAAAAAAAAGAAGTATGATGTCAAATTTCAAATGCTCAATATTTTCAAATAATTATTTATCTAAATGAATCCTTATAATAATTTGGGTATTATTTTCAGCCAAAATTTTCAAAAGTAATAAGAAATCATCTTGTACGGCCCAAGGTTCATTAATTCGGTTTGCCACAAGACCAGTCACTGAGTCTGTGGCTTCTGATCTTAGAAAAATAAAGAAACTTGTAATTTAGATATAAACTCTTATTGTAGTTGATAATTTTTAGATGTGGGATTTATTTCCTAACAATAATAACAAATACTATTGGCTACAGATCTTTATGCACCTATTACCATCACAAATCTTAACACATTTATCATCATTCACTGGCAAGTTCTTGAATACACGATCCCTGCAAATAATATGCCAGCAACCATAAAGAGTAACAATGGCAAAGCCAAGGAAGAGAAGCATACAAATTGCTAACAAAATGTTACGTTTAAAGTCCTTATAAGGGTCATTAATTACATTGAGAAATATATGTTGATGATAATCATTAGTCATTTCTTGATTTTCCGGTGAGTTTCTTTGCCTTTGAGTCTCAAGATTATTGTAATCGCACCAGTTTTTGTCATGCTGGGCTAAGATTTTCTTGTACTTGTGTATGATCTTCCACAACGCAATCAGATTTAGTGTTGCTGCTAAGAAAGAAAGAATGAAAAAAAGCCAACCGTCTGAGCAATTTAGAGAAGAATTTCCATTGCAAATAATTGTTAAGATAACACCTTGAAATACAAAATAAAAATTAGCTAATTGAAATGCACTTGATTGTAGATTATGAAGACGACCCTCTTGCTCTCCTATTATCTTTTTTATTTCTTTCATCTTTTTCTCAATCTCTTCCATGGCTTGATCTTGATCTGTCAGTCTACAGAGACTGAGAGATTGAAGATTATTGACTATTTCAAAATGTTTGATGCATCCAATTTATAGTTTTAATTTTGATACTCTCAATTTTAAAATGCAAAACCAAATTAATTAATTAAACAATTAGATAATTAAGTGAAGATTAATTATGGGATGTTTTCTCTATGACAATTTCTTCTAACAATGGATGGTTGATGTTGTTCAAGGTATATCTTCTATTAATCAAATTAAGTTATATTTTACAATCAATTAGAGTTCTTAATTTACTTTTTAGTCAATAAATAAATTTAAATTTTATTTGCAGTTTATAGATTTGATCAATACATCAAATATGTATGTTGAAGAGTCAAATAATTCTAAGTTCTAACAACAACAACAATCAACTAAATTAAACTGCTTTTCAAGAAATAATTTAGCTTTTGATTAAAATTTGAATTTACACATTAAAAAATAAAATAAAATAAAAACATATGATATAAGTTTGGGTATGAATCTCTTTTCACTGAAAAAAAAAAAAAAAAAGGTAATTTTAAATGGACAATTTTTTCCAGCATATATAGGCTAGTATTTTCCCACTCATCATTCATGCAAATTACAGTATTATTAAAAAGTTTTATTTGGTAAATTAATAAATATAATGCCAATGGTTGCTTATATATATATATACAACTTGATTTTTAAAATCAACTTTGTCTGTCATTTACTTTTATTATTATATGTATATAATTTTCATTTTCACCACTAAAATTCCAGGAAATTATTCATACTTAATTAGGTGTACATCAGAGAAGACTTTGAAAAGTTCAAAGTCAAAATATTAATTCCTATAGCAAGGTCGTCATGTAGCCAAAAATTTAATAGAAAATAATAATAATAATAATAATAATAATACACATAACATGATATAATGGCCAAATGGTATATATATAAACAATAAATTTTGGAAGGATTTATAAATCAGAAAGAAGTTTCATGGATGTTGCTAGTTTAGACTTTAAAACTTTGAGCTTGACTTTGTTATTGTAAGTTTAGATTTAGTTGATCTTCTTTAATTAGGTTAGAATAACATCAAACCATATGTATGTATAGTTAATTTAATGGATGTTTTAATGAGTCCTAATAGAAGATTCTACCTAATTTATATTCAAATAATTAATTATGAATAAAATTGTTAGAGATATTAAAATTATTTATTGTTCTTACTTTAATTACACTATTAAACTATCTTAATTTAGATGATTATTTGATATATTATATGAATCTTTTCTAATAAAAAGATTTATAATTTCAATAAACTTAGCTAGAGATGGTTTCACATTAAAATTAACTATTTGTGGATTTTTTACTTTGCGCGATTTTAGTTGTATTTTTTAAAAATAATTTATTATTATTATTAATTTTTATTAAATTTAAATATTATCCTTTTATAATTTTAAATTTATTGGAGTTTACAAAAACACAATGACGTAGAAAAAAAATTAATAATGCAGTTTCACATAAGTTTAGATTTTAGTCGACACATAGCAAAAAATTTTATAAACAACTTTTAAACTCAACTTTTCTTTTTAAATTAAATTTATTATTATATTTTCAAGTATACCTTTTACTATACTCACAATTAATCACATTATTTCAAAAATTAATCTTATTAATAATCATAATAAGGGTAAATGTGTAAAAAAAAATACAAATTCTTAATATTTATGCCAAAATAAATATGGACAATTATTTATGAACAAAGAGAGTATAATACAATTGGTTTATATAAATTTTAACTGGAATCTACATAAACAATTTGACGTGGAAAAAAAAAAATAATTTGACTTCATATAAATTTAATTTTTGAGACAATTATTAAACACATGGTGAACAATTTTCTATACAACTCTTGAGCTAAGCTTTTTTATATATATCCCTTCCTTTTGCTTGGCTTTCCCTTGCAACTTACAAGCTCATCTTTAAGGTTTCGGTTCACATGATAGATTTTAAATTCATGAATTTAATTAAAATCTATTTATTTGAACAAAATTCATGGAATAAAAAACTCACATTTCATATGGGTTTTTAAATTTTTTATTTTTAAAGATTTTGGAGCATGATAAATTTTAACAAATTCATAGAATGTAACTCAATTTTTCAAATCAAATAAAAGACTGAGTTACAATCTATAAATTTTGCGAAATCCATCACTAAAATCCTTTAAAACAAACCCAACTAAGTTAAATGATTCTTTAATAGAAATGAATTAATGTTAAAAAATAAATTAAACTTATATAATAACGAAGAAATTTTCAGGTCAAGCTCGACTTTGTAATTAATTCTAACTAAACGCGGTTTTATGTATAAATAT
>CATKHJ010445459.1:0-12052 GCA_949750685.1 Vernicia montana | reverse complement strand
GATCTTAATTTTTTTATTCTTCTCTTAATTTCTCTTTTTTTCTTTCTTTCTTGTTTCTTGGTGATTACTATATAGAAAAATGGCTGATCAAGAAGCAAAGGCAAAGAAAATATTTTGGGATCTTACTACTTTGCAGAAAATAAACCCTAGTAATGGAGAAGAGCAAGATCATAATAATTGGATGATGGCCATGGAAGGTAATGATGATAATGTTTGTGACTCAACATCATCAGCTGAATCTTCCATGGAAATTTCAACAAACTCAGCTGCATCTTTTTCTTCTTCAACAGATTTAACAGAAGATGCATCTTCTTCGCCATCATCAACATTAACATCACCTGCAAACAATGGACCTCTATATCAATTATCAGAGCTCATGGCCCAACTTCCCATCAAGTAAGTATAAATATTGTAATTTTGTAATTTTAAAAACGACTCTAATACTACGAAATCATAATAAAATATTTGATTAATTGACGATATTAATATATATATATATATACACTTGCAGGAGAGGTCTTTCAAAGTTTTACCATGGGAAGTCTCAATCTTATACATCATTAGCAAGTGTAAAGAGCCTAGAAGATCTTGCAAAGAAAGTGACAAATACTCCATATAGATCTAAAATGAAGTCATGCAAGAGCTATGCTGGGGTTTTAGATGGACACAGTAAAAAGTCTTATAGTCCTAAAGCTATCATATCAAAAAAGGGTTCAAATTCAAGAGGATCTTTATTATCTTCTTTAGGTAAGATTAGATCAGGTTCTTTAATTAGTGGGTGATTTTTAATAATTATATATAATTAGGGCTTTTTCATCTTTTCATGATTTACAACTTGCATGGTTTATTCTGCAAAGCTATAGCTCTTTTTTTTTTTTTTCGGTTTACACAAGTAATGAAATCAAGATTATTTCATTATTATACAAAAACCACATTGTTCTTATTCCAGATTCATCTGCCGGATCGCGAAAGATAAACCCACCTAATGCCCCTCCTCATTCACCTCATGCAGCATATTGAAATCATTCTTCTCCTGAGTATTTTGTAGTTTCAAGAATGGTGGATATTAGGAAAATGAATCTATAGAGCTTGAAACTTCATTTATTTTTTTTATTAATTAAATTTAATTGAAGTTTGAAATCACAACCTTATAATTCTAGAGAGACATTATATTATAAACTAAGCAAATAAAAAAATTCAATTGGCGAAGCTTGTCAAATTAAGCTAATAATAAATCAAATTAATGTCATTCATATAAATAAAGCATATTTTTTAAAACACTCGCACATACTCTCTCCCTTTTTTTTTTTATTGTCATTTTTTTAAGATTTTTTTTTTCAAATTATTTATCATTTTAAAAAATAAATAATATTTCAATTTTTTTTTAATTTTATCGTTATCTTTATTAGTAATCTATTACTTTATAATTAATGCACATATTATTTATTACTCTATAATTAATAAGTATAATTTAATTATTTTATTCTTAAAATTTAACGTAATTAATTATTTCTTTTACCTTTGTAAAATAATAAAAAACAAGAGAGTATATATTAAGCTGGAAGGTTGGAACAGGCAGCTAATTATTAATTAATAAAGTGATTATCTTCCCGTAATTAAACTTATCAAATTAAACTGTAATTCATCTACAATTTCCCAATTTTAAGGGAAACTTAATTATCAATGGAAGATTTTTTTTTTTTTTTTTTTTTTTTTTTTTTTTGCCAAAGATCAATGGAAGATTAGCCAATTCTCGGTCTCTACGCATTTAAATTATTCTATATATATATATATATGTTCTCATGTTCGTCCTGCCAGAAATTATATTTTGTAACCATTGTAACCATCAGTGACTTCATAAATTAACTTATTTAGCCGTCTTTAATTTTTTTTTTTTTTTTCAATTTTTTCCTGATACACTAACTTTTTAATTGAAAAAGGGAAAGTTTTAAAATTCATAAACTAAGTAAAAAGATATATCAACTAGTTTGTATTTAAATTTCATTGTTAAAACTCAGGGAAGCTAGCAAACTTTAGAGAACTAGTTTGTATTTGTTTCTCAAAATTGGTTCCAATTGGGATTTGACTATTATACAGGGAGATAATTTCAATACCACTAAATTAGAATGTGATTAATAAATTTGAGAGAACTTTGAACAGCGTTTTTGCTATCTTAATTTTCAAATTTGACAAACAATGTCTTCAGAAAAATATAAAAGTACCGATGCATGTAAAAAGTCAACTTCAAAGAGTGATGTGGAATGTTCGGTTTCAGAGAGCAATTAGATTTTTTCCATTCCGCGGAATATTTTTTTTCTCGACCTACAATTAAATTCCAACTTATTCTCTTAAAGATATTGGCAATATTTTTTTTTCCAATGTATAAAAAAAAATATTGATTGAGAATACTAATTACTAATTAGAATATGTGAGAAGTGAGAACAATTTTAAATTCAGAAATTATTTTAAGCCTGCCTCATAATGTAAAAAATTACAACTCATTTGATTTACGGATTTGTATTAAACCTGATAATTTCTATCTTTTAAAGAACTTTTGATGTAAAAAAAAAGAGAACCATGTTGAATAAACCTATGGAAAGTTCATAAACCTATTAAAGCCTTCCTCTGGGCTTGTGTGGTTTGAGGTACTGTCCCCACTCTTATTGTTATTGATTTAGTGCAACTAATAAATAACAATATTAATATATAATTTATGCATGTAAATTGTACAGAGCATCTAAAAGCTTGTTAAGCAAAAACATATGCTTATATTATCAAAAACGTCAAATTTACTCGTTTTAGAAACTAGAAAGACGCATATAATTACAAAATATCTTATCTGATGATTGATTACTAAAGATCAGTTGAGAATCTTAGTCATTGTTCAATCACTCCATGTCTTGACAACTATTTCAAAAGACAACAATGTGGACTAGGATTTTAAGAGGAAATGTTAAAAAGTAGATGTGATGCACCGTAAATACAACCTACACAATGTTAAGGTAATCAGACAAGTTGAAACGACCTAACTATTTTTTTGATTGCATAAAGAAATTTTTCCAACAAAAAATTGCCATCAAATATGATATGTATACAACTTTGATGGTGCCTGAGGAGAAAAAATACAGATACAAAACCTTATCTTGAGTTTGTATTGTCATATCTATATCTTGTAAACAGGTACAATTCCAAGAAGGAAAAAGCATTTCCTCATAACTATGGCTGTTGCTTCGCATAGTAAGAGTCTACTTGTTTCCTCAGCTGACCCAACAACCTGCCCAAATTTTCCAATACCACAGTTAAATACCAGGCTTGTAAAGATCTTTTTCAGTTGAATCCATATCTCGGTAGATATATTACGCAATATTGTTATCATTTTACTGGGGAAGATAATGGAAAAGTATGCTCATGTATCATAAAATCTCGGTCAGTTGGACATAAAAAAATATTTGGTTATGAGCTGGTTTGCTGTTTTGCCAGCTAATAGGCAAGTCTAACACAATCAATGTTCAATCATTAGCATAAGACTTTAGCATATTTGGACTATACCTGGCAATTGGAATAAAATTTGGTGAAATATTCAGATAAATTGTAGAGATATTCACACAACACATTTGGCAGGAGATTCGTGCAGGCTTCCTCAACAGTCTGAAAAGGGCAGACATAACACATCCATAATAATTCAAACTTGCAAGCTAGAACTTTAAAATAAAAGCAGGCTAAGGTCAAGAAGCAAGATAAAAAGTGATTCTTTAAAACATGCGACTTACCTCAGCAAATTGTAGTAGATGAAGCCCCAGAGCACGCTCATCGGGATGGCCCAAAACCAATGTCCCTGTCTGCAATGGAGAAAAATAACATCAACCTTCACTATACTTGAGATATTAGGTTAATTACTTGGGGCAAAAATTCTTGTTCTTAAAATCCACAAGCATTAAACACCTGACACATTACAGTGCCCAGACACCTCAATACTAGGTTAAGGAGGGGGAGCAAAAGGAGAAAATTGATTTTGTCAGGACTATATCATGTACATTGAATTTTAGTACTATGACAGACATACCAATTGAAATAACTGTTGAGAGAAATGAATTTGAATCTTGTACCAAATTTGATAAATATTTTACATGAAATTTTCATCAAATTAGATTCTAGGGCAAATTTGTTCAACAAACTTCAACTAGGAAGAGGAATTACTTTCTTCAATTCTTCCATGTCTTTACAAGATTTTCTGATGATTGAACAGATCCGAGCATGTGCATACAGCAAATAAACAGCAGTGTTTCCCTGTTCAAAAGTTTTTGAAGGTAAGAAAACCATAGCAGTGCTGGAACAAGTGGTGGCACTCAATAGCAACAATAACAAAAGAGATGAAAGAGAAAAGAGAATAGATGAGAGAACATTATAACAAGAAGTTAATAGCATAATAGCCAAGTAAAATGTAATGTAACAGGGTGGAAAAACATGAGCACAAAAAAATAGTACTAGTTCTCGTGAACAAGTTTAGTTTCACAAAATTCGTGAAATCTCTACCAAGCAGCAAATCAGATATTTACCTTATCATTGAGCATCTGATCATAGTTAAATGTATAATTGGTCAATCTGTTATTCTTTAAGTCAGCATACCTGAAAAAACAGATTAAAAATGTAACTGTATTAAAAGTAGAGTTCACAGTTAAATAAAGAAACATGTTTATAATTGATGAGCAGTGTTGTGAACAGAAATGAATACTTAGTAACAATTTATTTCAAGCAGCAAACTGTCTCACTGATTCAGACAAGTAAACAATGAGTTTTACTCGAGAGAATTGGAGGTCAGATAATGTAGGCACAGGACAAACATATCATAGATATTACCACCTTATTCTCAGATTTGGCAACTTTAGGTCTTTCTTGTGTAGGAGCTCATGCACCATCCAATGGAGGCAAGCTTTACAACATTTGATAAGTCAAAAATGATTCAAAGTTAAAAAGTTTTAAGCACAAGGCTTGATTCTGTGAACTATGCGTATTCCTGAAGTAGGGTATGACTGTCATTTCTACTTGCACCAATTTCATGGTATTTGGGTAATTTAATTACTCTTCTACAACTTTTTAAGAAAGGTCCTTTTCATAATTCCACGCCTAATAGTTAGGAATTTCCAAATCCTAATACGGCAAGGAAGACAGCGAGTCAATGGGATCGTTTGTGCTCCTCGTGGATATTCAGACTGTAAATGTCACCCAATTAACCATCCAAAACAACCCTTTAAAAGGTCATCACCCAGCTATGGTCTCACAACTCTGACCATGGTACTAAGATTACTCAGTCAGTCCTACCCTTCAGTATTTTTGCAATTACTGATAGCTCTATCAACTCAACCAACAACTTAAGGCTGAAACCTCAAGGCTTGTACAATTGCACTAAACAAGGCCCCCAAAAAATTTTCCTACTGCCAAAAAAATACCTACAACTCAATTCAAACTTCATCTTTTCACCACCAGACTTCATTTTTTCTCAGCAAACTTGAAGCCAGAAACTGGAACTCCTATACCTCCAAACCCTATAATCCCTGAGTTCTTAACTCATTATGCCACGAATAGCAAATGTTAACAGAATACTCAACTCAGTCCTAGAACAAGAGACCGGGTGATTATTATGAATAAAGCAATTTAAAAGGCCAAAGGGGGAAGTTCAAATTAGGATAGATAGCTTACTTAACAGCACCATAACCAATTGCCTCAGCAGTCCGCTCAAGCTCCTCCTCGGTCCACTCTTCAGCCTTACCTGTCAAGGATATAAGGTATTATTTACTCTATAGAAATTGAAATCGTATCTGGAAACAATCTACTCTAAAACAAGAAAAATCACATTCCATATATTTTGTACAAAATATAAGGATGACAAAGAGATGCAAGGCACATGGGTAATAACTAACAAATAAATCACAGATCAGTCCAGTTATAATACCACGCTCAACAAGTGCTGCTTTGCTGCGAGTCTTGGCTTCATCTAGCAAATCAACCAACCGAACTACTTCACTAGCCCGAGTTCTAAACCGTTTGCCATCATCTCCAAGAACAAGGCCAAATCCAACATGACTAGCTTTAGGAAACATGCTATCATCAGCAGGGAGCCAACCTGCACGTTTGGCAGCCTGAATATGAAAACCAGATTATTGTCAGACCTTCAACCTCCAATTGTAAATTAAGAATTGTACTACCCCATGAATTTAGGGCATGGAGAACATGGAAATATCAAATAACTAACAAATTGGGTATTTCTACATCAAAAGGCAGTAAAAGGACTTGTATATGGAAAATAAAATAAAGTCGAACAAAAACTCAAGGACTACAAAATCATGCATGAAGCACCACACAAGGCAATACAAGATGAGATAGATACTCACTTTGAATACCATATCAAAGTGTTGCTGCTGGCCAACATCAGTAACATATATCATCCACTCTGCTTTTTCTTCGTTAAGTCGATACCTATACAAGGCAAGCAACATTTTCAATTCTCACTTCCAAACCCACATCACCACATTCACACAAACATGTCACCAAACTAATGTTAATAAAGTGTGGATTGAACAGTCTAACACAAAAGAAACATGATAAAACATCTCCAAATATACTTGCACTACTAATGGAGCAGCAATATTTACAGTAAGTATAGCAAATAAAAAAAACACACATACACACACATCCTCAGTTCCCAGGTATGAGTAACTAAATTGTGAGGAATTAATGATTTAAAACAGTGTAATTCTCAAAAGAACCCACAGTCAATCCATCAGTAACTAGCATGCAAAGTCTGATCCCAAATTGTTCTGGATATAAGGCACGGATAACTTGTCTTCTCTAAGAAAATGAATTAGTTTTTACTATCAAGTTGTAACAGTGAAATAAACAAAATATTGATTTTGTATGTTTGGACCTATGAAGACTCCACATTTTTCCATTTGTTCTAATTCACTTGAATAGCCAAGAAAATTACAGATTTTGAATCATCATTGATGATTATTTGGATTACTGATGTAAAAAATGATTGAACATTGTGGTCACCAATTATTAGTAGCAGTTGGTGGAGGTCATTGAACAAGTGGATATATGCCTATGCAGCTCTCTGTGAATTCATTCCCTTTTGTTGAGTTTGTAAAAATTTGGAAAATAATTCCTCATTTTGAAAACAGGAAGTCATTTTTCTTGAAAAATGCTTGCATACAAAGAAAAATTCTTAAAACAAACATAAACCCAGAATGTTAAATAGTTCCAGAATTTCTTTGAACTATCAACATACAAAGAAAATTACCAACAATGTTAGTAAAAACTTTGGAGAAAAAAAACACTAAAGAAGTTTATTCATAATCATTTTACATTTTAGTAAGACCAATTTAGGAAAAAAACTAATAGAAACATAACCTAACAAACTCCTTCACATGAATCACAATATTACAGGCATACAAAGTAGGAACTGAATAAAATGCACAAACAAGATACTTATGATGATAAAAGATCAAATCATATAAAGAGAGCTATCAACTTGAGATTTTATTATAAGTGGGAAAATGAACTCACCAAATTGCAGTTAGATCAGTTGATGCATAGTTGTAACCACCATCACTCTTCACAACAATAAGAGGTATGTTAAATCCTTCAAGAAAGATCACACGAGCGCCTTCACTTTCTTCAATTAATCCTTTATTGCTTAATGCCTCTATAACCCCAGGAATGAAAGGATTATAAAAGCTTTCTCCCTGTGAACAAGAAAAGAATAAATAAATTAATGTGACAACTCTCTATTTTTCAGTTATCAATTGTCATTCATGAAGCATAATAGATTGGTTGTAGCTTAGATGGGTTTAATCAGATAAAGCAACTCATTTAGCTGTTCATAAAACTTTAACATGAAAACCCCAATTCCTTGATTTTTAATTTCTCAAGTCAAAAGTCAAAAATAAATGCATATTTGTGGTTTCCATAAAATATGGCATAATAAGTTAAGCACCTTGACAGGAATATGGTATTATCGGTACATGCAAAAAAATGCATATCACTAGCAACATCTAAAAATGTTAAAAATGAAAATTCAACCTTATTCAGGACAAGGTTACATGAAATGCGCGAAAAGAGAAAGCAACTTAACCATTTATCAATTATTCAGGTATAACTTCATTTCAGACATTCTCAAGCTAAATCCAGCAAAAATCATCCATAGAAAAAAAGTCATCTCGTTGTAACCAGTAACCATACACAAGACACTAACAAAGAAAAAACCTTAGCAAATGATATATATTGCAGCAAAAGATTTTTGCATGAAATAAGATCAGAAAACTACTAATTCTCCAATGAGCCCAAGCTATGAATATCTTGTTCAAATAATTTCACAAGAACCTTCTTAAAATGCTTTTAATGTTGGTATTAAGAGAACCATAACATACAGAAAAAGCTAAATATCTACCTTTTCCTCAAGCTGAACTCCAAGACGTTGATAGACCTTATCAAACTCCTTCCTGCTAATGTCACATATTTGTGTCCAGGCTTGGCGATACTTGGGCTCTCCACTCTGCATGCAAAAAAGAATTTCTCATCTATTATCTTCTATAAAATGTTTACAAGTCCTACATTGCCAAGATATTGCACAGTAGATCAACTTTACAAGTCTTTTAAGTTAGAAGTAAAAATAATTTACCTGGAGGCGAACCACTGCTTTCTGTGCCCTCTCCTTAAATGCAGAATCAGCATCAAACCTCTGTTTTGATGCCTTATAGAATGCCTACACAGTGCATAACTCAAGTTAGAATCACATGAACCAAGTGTACAAAAACTTGTAATTGCATCTATCACAATTTTTCAAAGACACATCAACGTGTGCCCAAGGAAGCATCTAATCTTTGTTTCAGAAAAAAAAAATGAAAACCATGTTGACTTCATATTCTCTAATACTATATTATCAAATATTAACTTCACATTGTCTCTAATACTATCCAAATTATCATAGAAGCTATCATATTTTAGACATCATGCTATTTCAACAATGATAATTGTACACGTTATGTATAGTACATCAGGAAGGGGGAAAGTAGAAATAAAACAGTATTGTACCGTTCTTAATTAGAAATGACATATATTCTAATTTCCTTATTATTATAAATCAGTACAATTTACTCCATACACAGGCGATGAGCAGATTCTGTTCATTCTGTTCTTGGGTACAATAAAATTGCTCAAATAAAACAAAAGCCAAAGAGAGCAATTGAACCCAATATACTACTTTCTTGATCCAAATTTAATGCACGGTGCAACAAGCTTCTAACTTACTTAAAATTAAAACAAAAAAAATAGAAAAGTTACACTGACATTTTAATTTTCAGAATTTAACAATCGTATAGCTTTCACTCACCTGTAGATCTCCAATGGCGCTTTCATTGACATCTTCAAAGTTTGGAAACTTTTCGAAAAGGAATTCAATCAACATACCAAACTGCAAAGCAAATGTAACTCTTTAAGCCACATGTTGCTAATGAGTAAGGGGGAAATATGAACATACTTTGTAACAGAGGCCCAATCCCCCATATAAAATATTCTCTAGATACATGCTACATTGTTTGATAGATCAAAAATGTCAATCATAAGTATAAAAGGGCAAAAGACCACATAGATAAGGAACAAAGATGAATCGCAAACTAAGCTTTCATCAAACACGGACAGTGATTATGTCATAACTAAGTATTTTCAGAAACCACAGTTACCTGTGTCCCCCAGTCACCAACATGATTTCGTCGAAGAACATCAACCTTTGAGAATTCAAGCATGCGGGCTAGTGTGTCGCCAATAATAGTAGATCTTAAATGGCCAACATGCATTTCTTTTGCAATATTGGGCGAGGAAAAGTCAACCACAGCCCTTTTGACTGCAATCTTAGGCGCCCAAGTGTCAATACCATCAACTAGCATCTTTTGAATTTTCTGCAGCCACAACAATCTAACATAAGTAACCTTACATGAATCTCCAGAGAACAATACTAAAATCAGGACAAGGTAAAACAGGACTTCATGCTAAAATATTTTGAAGACAACTATAATTAACAAAGAAGAGCATAAAATAGATAGAAACAGTGAATAGACAAACACCTCAGCCAACCAGGACCTTGACAATACAACATTCACAAAACCAGGTCCTGCCACAGAGCAAGATTCTATCATTTCGGATGGAGGAAGATTTTTCATTATAGCCTGCCAAAAGAAAAATTAAAGATCAAAGAAATACTATGAGAAAATCATCCAATGCTATAAATCATACATGATCAAGTGAGTTGCGACATGAAAATTATCCATACCTGTCCAACTGCTGGGGGGCCCCTAAATTCAGTATTTTTCCCTTTTATTTTAGAAAAAAGGCTCATGGCATTATTACTGCACCAAAAGAAAAATAGTCACCAATCTATACCATTTTGAAACACTGCTCATATATATAATTTCAAGTTACTTATTACCATTGGTAATCACCGAATTTTGCAGTGCAAGCAGCAACCAAAGGCTCAACATCTGGCTCACTAGGGATTGTCTCCCTAAGTGATACTTCAAAAAGCTTGGCTAATTGCTTCTTTACATTGCCTACATTCTCCTCAGTCTTCTTCACCAAAAACATTCAAAAAATCAGCTCTTAAAAAAAAATCATTTTAACACTTTTTTTTATTATTATTAGTAACAAAATACACTAAAAAATTGTTAAATAAACTCACATTCGCCATTGTCGATATAGAATGTAACTTTGCAGCTAAAGAAAGTCGTCTAGATGTGACTCTTAACAAGTCTGTCTAGTTTCGCAGCAAAAACATAGCACAAAAACAGTAAAAATTAACATAACTGTAGCATTTGTACATTAAAATAGACAAAACTAAACTCCATTAATACAAAATCGAATTCTGAAACAGCAAAAACAACCGGTACCAGAGGCAATAGGATACGAAACTAAAAGGAACAAGAGAGAGAGAGAGAGAGATGTGATAGAACGCTTACCAGAGGCAGATAGAGAAGAAGAGTGTAAATGAGATAGCCGATTGAAGGATAACAATGGCGAAGGAGAAACCGGCGCGAGTAGAAGGGTTAGAGAGAACCCTATCATGCCTTTTTTAATTTATAGTATTGTTTCACGAAATGTTTCTGTTCTTTGATGCTTCCTCTTAGTAATTTTTATTTATTATTAGGGCTTTTGCAAATTTAGTTTAATGTTTCGATGAGTTGCCAATGAGAACGTGACAAGTCAGCTTACTAAGAGCCTGGGAGTTCATGCTGCTGATGTGTCTTATTTCGGATTATTAAATCCCATTTTTTATTTTTTTTTTCTTTTTACCGTAAGCATATAAATCAGCTTGATTCTCAAGCTGTCTTTTTCTGTTTTTCAGTATTCCTTTTAGTCCGTTTGGATTGAGTTTCCCAGTAGAGCTTTTCAAAAAAAAAAAATAAATAAATTATTTTTAATATTTTTTTTTTTAAGTATATAAATTAATGTTTTTTCTTTTTAAATTAATGTTTTTTCTAAAATCAGATTTAAAAAATCAATTTATAAAAAAAATAAAAATCAATCAATTAAATCAAAAATATTTTAAAATCGCTTTTTTAATCCCTAACAGTAATTTCAAGTGCACTCTTACTGTATTTTATTTTCAAAAAAATATATATTCATTAATAATTTTTTTTTTCCAAATTTCCTTTTTTTATAAATAATATTTGTTGTTAGAAAAAGGAGACCAAAGGCCAAACCGGTCCGGAATAGAGCCAAAACCCGAGATGCCATGACCCAGGGAAAAATTTGGCGCGAGTTTTAAGGGTGAGCCGGTCCAAATTATAAAAAAAAAAAAAAAAAAAAAAAAAAACTTACCATTGAAGAAAAAAATTGAAAATCCAAGTAAGCATGGCCAATACATTTTGGCTCGGCAATTGTATATGCATGTCACAAGCTCACATATTAAAAATGTGATTCGAACTGTGGATTTTGATCTCAAAATGACCACTTAGTGTATTAATTTACTATAATTTATTCTAAATAATTGTCTCAAATTCAT